>SKCR01000031.1:0-195521 GCA_019454045.1 Zanthoxylum bungeanum
CTTCTTTAATTTGTTAAAAAGCAAAATATCTTCTTTTCTTTTTCCTTGTTAAATTCGGCCATTGATCTAAGTATATAAGGATTTATTTTTTCATTTGCTTCACACTTGTTGAAGCCACCAAAAACATAAACAAAAGGAGATTTGACAGAAAAAGAGAATAAACCGAGAAGAAATGCAAGAAAGCTTGGAATTTAGTAAGTATTTCCAACTTTCTATTAGAAGGAAAATTGTTTCTTTTGATCTTGGCTACAACATATGTTGTTCTTAATTTTTTCTACTTTCTTGTGTTTGTGTTATGATGGTTGGAAGTGTTAGCTTGTCCAAGACATCCCAATGATCATAAACATGATTTTAGTGTGAATAATCAAGTGAGTTGCGGAAAAACTTACATTGATCGGATTAGAGATTTCAAAAATTATTTGTTGGATGGAAGCTACAAGCTTTTGTTTTGAATTCCAAACTCAATGGTGAGTTTCCCTATCACCTTTCTTTGACTCCTTAAGTGCTAGTTTTCATGAATTTTGCAACAAAAATTCAAGAACAAGAGAGAGCTTGTTCGGCCATGGCAAGGAGAAAAGAGAGAGAGAGTATTTTGTGTTGTTATGTTTTCAAAAACAAAAGACAAGTGTTACAAAACTTGCTCAACACACTTTAGTTGTGTGAAAGATGGAATTAAATGAGCTCAACCACTTCCATCAACTTTTGGCAAGTTGATGTAAGTCAAGTGGGTCCCACCACTTTGAAATTCAAAATTTTGTTGGCTTCTCCAACACACAACTAAGCTGTGGGCCCGAATTCATTTAATCCGACTAAACGAATTTTCCGTCGCTAAATAAATAAATCCAATTTAATTAAATAATTATGCCTCGCAAAATTATTACGAAAGTCGCTTACGAATTAATTCCAAATTAATTTGTTCGCTTGAATTAAAATCCAATTTTAATTCGTATTGAAATCCAATTTCAATTAATATATCCGATATATTATTTTAGCCCAAATAAATAAATTAAATAGTAAAATCCAATTTAACTATTAAATTTATCTTACCGATTATTTCAAAATTAATCGCGTTCTCTCTTCTATATGAATTTAATCCCAGATAAATTCTTGCTGTAATTAATCCCAGATTAATTTTCTCTCTCATTATTAATCCCAAATTAATTATGTTCGAGTCAAATGTCATCGGTGAATCTTTGGGAAGCCACCCAAGAGATTCCTGGATATGTTGGCAGTAAATGCGGTTGTCAGACTATCCGACACGTGCGTACCCCGTACCACGTTCTCACTGATTTACAATACATGGTTGGCTTCTAGCAAAGCACCGTGCCTACCCAATTCTCCAGAAATATTCAATGAGGAATATATAATCTGTATCAGACGTAGTATACTAAGTATTGCGTATTGCGATCCAGTATCAGATGTCACGTGCTAGGCCTGGGGCTGGCTCTGTGTCTGCCCCGTATGAAACATATATCGGATCACTAGCAACTAGTCTCTGTAATCGGATAATCATGACCTAGTCATACTATCCCGATAGCTGCAGCATTTAAGAGTACTAGTTCTGTATCCCTACGTGATCATCATCTCCATATGACTGAAGTGATACTCTCATCTTGACATCACATCCAATACACTACGATTCTCAATAAACTCAGTACAGACGTACACAGAACCTGTTAAAGCTCCGGACGACCAAAATCAAAACGTATTGATTGTCGCAAGTATTAGCGATGCAAGACTCAGGTTAAGACCACATACACCTACCCTGATTCGAATTCCCATAGACACATAGTCATACTACCAATGGGACTCTGAGGGGTCTATCCAGAGCGAAGCTGTTCCCGGTCCAACGACTAACAGAACCTCTTATCACACTTGCATAAATATCCAATACTTAAATATATGAGAACTATGTCGTTAAGCTTCCATAACGCGCACAAGTGTAATACTAGTCTATTCCGCATTATCGATGTCCAATCTCGATAATACTACGACTAGGGATATTTAATGATTAAACCGTTCGTGGATTAATAGCGTCTCATAACTTATTAATCCGGAACCAATCATAAGGACTTTTATCATTTATACATATCCAAGTAATCCAATTACAAAATGATAAAACATCAATTTCCTATTGCCACATAGTTAATTTATACAAAAACACAATGTTTATTACAAATAGTGATGCTATGGGTCATAATTGTCCAACAGGAAGCATGAATGAAAGATGTATGCATGTGTGTTTAACAAAGTATGCTTATAAATGGTGTATAAGCACACTTTTGATCATTTGATGATCTTGTTGCCATTCTAGAGTTGTCACGCCACTCATTGATGACCTAGAATTGTTCTTGAGTTGTTTCAAAGTGCTGAGACTTGTTTGGTGTTGTAGACATTAAATTAAAGTGTTGAATTTGATTAATTTTGGTTAATTTTGTTAATTGGACTAATTTGAGAAATTAGGATTCTTAACCTAAACCAAAATTAGGGCTTTTCATAAATGTATTGTATAATGATGTATATATGATATACATTTAATTTGGTGTTGATTGAATATCATCTAATGTTGTTTTGAACAAATTTGGACTAAAATATAAAATCTGGAAAATGTTGGGCACATTCGGCAATTTGTTGGGAATTTTGTGTTGTGAGTTGTATTTTGATGTATATGATATGTATAAATAATTTTGGTAGTGATTTGAAATCACTTAAATTTGTATTTGACAAATTATGACTAAAATGATCAAAATGTAAAGTATTGGGGTCTCAGGGCAATTAGTGATAAAATCCGATTTTTGGATTAAAAGATTTAATTTTTATTTATTGAGTAATAAGAATAAATTGGTTTATTTTAATTGCCCAAGGAAATAATTACCGAAAATTGTTTCGGAATGAAAATACGCGAAAACGGCAAAAAATAGCGTTACTGGGTAACAGCTGCCCAAACAGTGAGTTGGTCACTGTTCGGGTAGCTCACGAACTGTCCAAATATTTTTGGGACTGACCTGGGCAACCCCAATGTGTATTGGTCGGTCAATTCGATCAGAAACGCGTTTTATGCTATTTTACGGAAAAAACGTTTTCGTAAAAATTTCACGGAGTTTCTATATTATTTATGTCGTTATTTGATATCGAATAAATATGTTTAGGTGAAATATGAATGAATTATTAATATTGGATATTGAATAATGTATTCGTAAGTTTAAAAATTTTAAACTACGATTTCGTCCGAACCGCGCTTCTTCCGTTGTGCCGCCCTGACAGAAAAACCCCAACATATGATACCTAAGCCATGTATACAGGACTGACAGATTCTATCTGATACTCACAGGATATCATGAGCATGAGTCCACACCCAACAAGCTGACGAAGGTCTGATCTAAATAGATCGGTGACGTGACTGTCATCTAAGTCTGAAGGATGTCTCATATATCCACTGTGGTATCGCAAGTCGAAGGATCACTATGCTACTCGACTCGAAAAGATTCATATTGATGTTGGTGTACCATATATTAGGAAATCTTCGGTGATCTGTTAAGTGTTTATCAAATAAATACCTACACGTCTATACGAGTCTCCCGAGACTCATGATTCATTGGGATAAACCATCGGACCAAGTCCCGATATACAACATGTACTGATCTCAACGGATTTTACTAACCGACCCGTGTTAGTAAATTTTGACCAGAAACTTTATTTGAGAATATACAACTTATAGTGACACTTCCCAATGTCAATTACAAACTACGTTATAACTGCGCACTACATTGCAAATCATGGGTCTTTGTCTAATATATACATATCACTAAATCAGATTTAGTTTCAATCTAATAGTTATTAGATCGAATACGTATATAAAAACAAGAGGTGCAACCATATATAAGTAAGATTATGGAAAAATGTATTGTTCGTATTCATGAATCACACACGAATACGATGCAGATTGGCGATCCGAGCACCAACCCTAACAGAACCATCAACCCATTTATATACTAAGTCAAATTACATTGTTTTGCTAACTTCGTGACGTCACCCACGTTTACTAAGCCATTATTGCTTAGTCTCTCTTCCCCAATTACCCTACGGATTATAGCCCAGTCGTCTGACACCCCTACGACCTGCCACCTGAATCTCATTAAATTACACATTCTTGGTAACTGCTACACATTATGCCACAATTTCAGCCTGTATTCTAACCACTCCCATGGAATAATGTGTGTCAGTCAACAAATTTGCAGGTTTGGTCTATCCCATCAACCGCTGGCCTACTTCTATTCTCATCAATGCTTGGGAGTCTCAATCCTCCGTTCAGAGCTTACGTCGTCCGGACTTGAATATAATGTCATTACCCCGACCTACCTCATCGGGCCAGCAAAATGAGGTGATCGATTGTAAACTGAAATGAACGACTTGCCCCAGGTTGGGTCGATTCCGAAACCTTTACTTTCCTCACTTTACTAGGTCGGATCAGCCTTCACGGACGCCCAAGTACTATCGAATCTGACGCCTTTATATCAGGTCGGGTCTGGTTCTTCCCTCATGTCCTTCTGTGTCTCGGGCTCGGGGCCCTTCATCTGACCTCTCATCCTCACAAGGACCTTGAATCTCCATCTGTTTAAGTGCAAATCTCATTATACCCCTCTTCAGGCTTCAGAGTTTCTCGTGGTATAAAGTCACCATCAACACCAACAAATCTAACATAAAAAATATCATAAATGATTGAGCTTTGCTATTATACCCGAACGGACGTCAAATAGGCAAACACCAAAATAATTATTGTATATATCGGTACTTTAGTATGTCAAAAGATGAGAACTTAAAATAATTTTGGAAAAAAAATGAATATAATCATATCATAAATGAATTGGCGAGTTAAAAACCTGAAACTCAAGTCTAACATAATTATTAATCTGATAGATATAGACAGATCTCTTTAATAAAAGGGAAATGCTAACAAGTGCCCTAAGGACTAGGGGTGATCACGGTTTAGGGTCAAACCGCAATCCGACCCGAACCGTACCAACCCGAACCGCATCGCGCAGTTTGAAAAAAATTAAAAATAATTTCGGGTCAATCGGAACCGAACCGTAAATTTCGGGTTGATGTGCGATTTTGACCCAACCGCGACCCGAACCGCCTAAAACCGCAAATTTTGATTCAAACTGTGACCCGAACCGCCTAAACCGCCGACCCGCGTTCAAATTAGATATTATTTTATATTTTTCTTCTTTTTTAACCATGAAATTTAAGATATTTAATGATCATATGACAATATGCAATGTATAAATGAAAATTATGTATTTTTTCTCTTCAATTATTATTTGAAAACACACAAAATTTCCTTAAAAAAATTTATAATCCAAACCACCGACCCGAACTGCCCAAACCGCTAAACCGCCAACCCGAACCGTCGCGGTTTTCCTTATCAAATTTGCGATTTCGGTTTCTAATTTCCCAAACCGCCAACCCGCACGGTTTGAAGTGAAAAAAGAAAAAACCGACCCGAACTGCACCGCGAACACTCATACTAAGGACACTCTTTAATAATCTATTTTAGGAAAATTTTCATAGGAAAATGAGAAAAAATAATTAATGTTTTGAAAGTTTTTTTCATTTCCCATAAAAGTGATGTCAAAACTTTCCTAAAATAAATTCTTAATGAGTGTCCTAAGGATACTCGTTAACATGACCCTAAATAAATATAAAATTTGATTACTTATATCCATTTATTCATTTCGAATTAATGCCTCGTGTCATTATAATTTGCAAAAATGCTACACATACATAAATTCTTACTAATAATTTTTACACCCATCTAACTGTAGCTACAGTGATTACTGTAGCATCACTGTAGCTACAGTGAGAGGGGTGTAAAAATTATTAATAAGAATTTATGTATATCTATCATTGCTCTATAATTTGTCACCTCTGGTCAGAAGCTCCACCAATTAGCCAAGACATACTTCAAGCGAAGCCGAGTTAATAAAGCCGAAGAACAACAAATACAAGAATTTAAACGGACTTTGAATTCAACCAAAACACGGGCCGTTCAAATTATTAACCCACAATTCCCCGAACTTAATCGCGACCGTACATCTATTTCAGAGAATTATCAAAGCCATTCAATATATAACTTATCATCCCTCACTTCCCTCGCACAGAACTCTAGGGTTTCGCTCTTCTACCAAACGGGACCTCTCTGTTTTCTTCGCCTCCTCCTCCAGGTAAGCCCGTAGTTACTAATCACATTCGTCGCCTGTGTGGCTACCAAGAAAATGCAAGAAAACAGAATAAAGATCGTTTATTTTCACTCTTAAGACACACTTTCAGTAACTTTTGTACTGTTTGTTTGCCTGTAAAATGTGGGGGAAAAAAGCATAAAAGATCCTGTATTTATTTATGTCAAAAGAGATACGTTTCTGTGTTTTAGTATTTTTATTTTTATTTATTTATTTATTTTTGTGAAGCTGATTAAATTTACATTCATATTTATTAATTTGAAAGAAGGCAATTTAGATGTATGAATGTCCCGCAAATTCGTTTCATTTTGGAACTACACTGGTATAGGCTAAAGAAGGGGAACATTTTTTTTTTTTATTCTAATAATGGTATAGCAACGGTTGTATAAAATTGTTATAAGCTCAACTTTAAAGTATTTGATGGTTGTAGTTATGTTTCTGGTTTGTTAATACCTTCCCTGCTTGTAATGGATCAGTTTGCCTAAATCAGTGAGGATGTTTTCAGCTCAGAAGAAGATTCACAAAGATAAGGATGCTGATCCATCTGAATTTGAGGAGTCAGTTGCCCAAGTGTGTATATATATATTCCTTAATACTCTGTTTGCTAACTTATTGCCGATTTATAACTTTAGGACTGATATTTTTATTTTTATTTTTGAAAAAGGCACTCTTTGATTTGGAAAACACCAATCAGGAGCTCAAGAGTGAGCTAAAGGATCTATACATAAATTCTGCTATGTAAGAATGATGTCTTTTTTAATGCTTGCGTAGTTAATTCTGTTTTGTTTTCCCCAACTTATGAATGTTACAACTCTCTTTCTACAGTCAAATTGATGTTCCTGGGAACAGGAAGGCTGTTGTTATCCATGTCCCATACAGATTAAGGAAGGCCTATCGCAAGATTCATGTTAGGCTTGTGAGGGAACTTGAGAAGAAGTTCAGTGGAAAGGTGATCAATGATTACTTGATTCTATTTATATTTTTCTCTCATTCATGCTCAACCATTTTGCTAGAAAATTGTGATTCTGTATGTGGAAGTGATTTGTTGTTGCTCTTTGCCATGAAGATATTGATGAGTTTTTTTTTTACAAATGGCAGGATGTAATCCTGATTGCTACTAGGAGGATATTGAGGCCTCCAAAGAAAGGATCAGCTGTTCAGAGGCCCCGCACCCGCACACTTACTTCTGTGCATGAAGCAATGCTGGAAGATGTTGTGTTGCCTGCCGAGATTGTTGGGAAGCGGGTGAGATACCGACTGGATGGATCTAAGATAATGAAGGTACATCAGCATAAGCATCTCAATACATATTTATATTACACACCCCCAAAGTTTGGCAAAATAAACAAACACCCCCTTGTTTTCGAAAATGGACATATACACCCTTAGAATTTGGTAAAAGAACACACACTCCCAAAATTTTGTGATGAGGACAGTTATACCCCTAAAATTTTGTTCAGTGACTAAAAAAACTAACATTATAAATTATCTTGTGAAATTTAGATATTTACAGTTGTTGCCCCCTTTCACTCAATTCTAAAAAATGTCATTTTTATGAAATTTTGGGAGTGTATCTGTTTTTTACGAAACTTTAGGGTGTACAAATCCTTTTATTAAATTTTAGGGGTGCATATGTTCATTTTTGAAATTAAGGGGGTGTGTTTGTCCATTATACATAATTTCTGAGGCGTATATGTCCTTTTCCCTTATATTTAATTCTCACGAATAAATTGTAATGAAAAATATCTTTGGCATGCAACCAAATGTTTGGAAATATCGCGGTTGTTATCTAATCTTAGTGGTTCCTCATATTCCAAGGGTTTCACTAAAACAAGTAATAACTTATGATTTTAATTGAAAGATTTTCCTTCTCTTTTACTTTTCTAACTTGTCCCAATTCATTGATGGGCAGGTTTTCTTGGATCCTAAGGAAAGGAACAATACTGAGTACAAACTGGATACTTTTGCTGCCGTTTACAGAAAGCTTTCAGGCAAAGATGTCGTGTTTGATTTCCCAGTAACAGAGGCATAGAAAGATTAAGAGTTCCATGCAACCTTTTCAAATGTTTCTCCCCCCAAAACCTTGTTACCGGTTGCTATTTAAAATTTTGGTATTTTAGGTGTAGCAAGCATGAAAACTGTTGCCATGGATTTATTTTCTTACGTTATGTTCCATGTTGAATTATGGTTTTATTGATTTCGGATTGTACGTCCAAGAAAAGCTGTATTTGATGTTTGCCAGCTTGTCTAATATGAAAATTCCTGATAATCCTTGTCATGAACTTTGATCATACGAAATGGTAGCATTCATTTATGCAATGTTCGACAAATAATAACATTAATCATTAATTATAAAACAAATCGTGCAGTGTTATTAGAGGTGACTTGAGGCGTGTCTTGAGGTGAGAGGCACATGAGACGTTCAGCCACGACCATGAGCCTCAAGACAGCTGAGGCGAGGCACGTCAATGAGGCGAGGCATATGAGGTGTTCGACCATGTGCCTAAAGACAACGGAGGCGAGAGGCAAGTTGAGGCACACGAGGCGAGGAGACCAATAGATAAATTCGATCATGGATTATATTTTGTTATTCGACTTGTAATACCATTAATCATTAATTATAAAACAAAATATGTCATACATTTTATTATTTAGTATTATATATTATAATTTCAATTTCATAATGCATAAATCATAAATATAAATTATTATTAATAAATATGTGTCATGTATGTGAGACATGCGTATCTCGACTCACGCCTCGCTTTTTAGGCTCTCATCGCCTCAGTGTGTCTCTCGTCTTCAACAATATTAGATTCGTGACGAATTTGTCTTAAATTTTGAATTTTTGACTGAAAATTCTGAATTTTTTATTTTTGATTCGGGATGGAATCGGAATTGGCAAATCCCAACCCATCCTCTCTAATATCATCCGTCATTTGAAAGCTCTAAGTTAAAAGCATAGTGAATAACTATCTCAATCTTTTATCTGACATATATTGTTTTTGTACTCTCGATGTCAAAATGAGAGCGCTTAGATTAGAACCTAGATACTCTCCTCAAAATTCAATTCCCCAAATCAAGCTGCAGCTCAATTGGCTGACTTACAAATAAAAATGAAAAAGTTACCTTAACTTCAATGCTCAGAATTGATTACTTTGAACAGGAATGTCTGTTAAGAAAGAATATAGCTGTAGAAATTAGCGTCATCGTCTCCCGGAAAAATGAGACTGCATTCTTGAAGTATATGATATCGCGGATGCACCATGTCAAGGTTTCTTAGCAACAAAGTAATTCCCAGTGAAATAGCTTGCCTGTAAAGATGTGGCCAAGGCATTTGAGATTGTACAATGCACATTAAGCAGGTTTACATCATCGCATAAGATCCTAATCGATCCTCATAAATACAAACAAAATATGCGAAAAGAATTTGACAAACATAAATGATGCGTGAACTGCTGTTGAAACCAACCTATCTAGCCGAACGTACCTCAAGACAATATCACAAGACCAAGGTACATGGCTCCACAGAGAAAGAAGAAAGATATTAATCCCCTGCAGGCAAGAGTTCTTTATTAAGAGTGATGCAAAAGACATTAAATATACGATTCCATGGAATTTCTTTTGTACTTTATTCAACAGAGAAATAGACTCATCAGGATAATATCAAAACGTATCTACTCAAGTAAATGGAAAGACGCTTACCAAATGATGCCCCATCCAATTCCATTACATGGGCAAGGACACACTTCCGCAAATTTCTCAGCATCACTTGTGTGGACTCTTCGAGATATGAGATCATCATATATATCTGCACTATCATATGTGCAGTAAAGGGCGTGGATAATACGATAAACACAATTAGTGCAAGTCAAGTACAATTAATTTGTGTTCTGAAATCGTACCAAAAACTGAAAACAAGCTGTTCATCACACCTGCAATTATTAAGTTGTGATTCTTCAGGCTCAAACACGAAGCATTATGGTAAACTTCACTGAACAATATGGAAAGAAAAGAAGCAGAATTGCATTTACCAATGAACAGAATGATGTACCGAAGTATGTGGATATTTGTTGTTTCTTGCAGAACCCATATTACACACAAGGAAAATAACAAACCCTGATGTCCAACATTAGATAGCAATAACATTTAACATATTTTCTCATAGTGTCGGTGTGCATATCATAGAAAGCCAGATTTAAATTGGTTGCCAAAACACATACCTATACAAAGTCCTCGAAGTGTCCACTGTAGAACAAGATAAATCAGAAGACAAAGCAAACATATAGACAAGGGGCAATATTTTGTGACAGATTAGATAAAGGAGAAAAGTGAAAGTACATTAAAAAAACATAAATTGTTACGAATAATTGTCCACAACTACGTACATTTTTAGCTACCAGGAGTACCACTAGCAGAGCAACCACAAAACATCCTGCGGCAATTCTTGCAGTAAGAAGAGTTGTGGACGCAAGAATCAGCAGCATCCCCCAGAAAGATGAACCAAGGTCTGAAGTGCAATAACAGTGAAAAAGAAGAATCAATTAACCTTAGAAGGTTTAAGGCAAAAATATCAAACAGTAATGATCCACATGTGATACATTATTGATATGAACATATTAGATGAAAAAACTAATTACATTCAAAGCGTCCATGTTGGACAAAAGCTACAAGTACCACTAAACAGAAAACTGGTCAAGAGTAAAAGACTGTACATCCAGCTGGCAAGATAAACCAGTATACACCACCGCGTGTTTGTGTGGTTCCACCTTCATCAGCATGAACCTGGATCCCTTCCACCTGCATGGTACTGTATATCAGAACGACAGAACCTTTTTTGAATTTAACACAACTCAAAAGATGCTTCAAGACATTCTTGTTCCGATTGACTCAAACTGATCAAGAAGCTATTGGCATACATACATGTGTAGCAAAAGCAACCTATGTACACACACAAAATCCAGGAATGAAGAATGATATTTTTAATCAAATGGAGCAAATAGTCATATATACATGGTAAGGAGGTCCATTGACATGTTTCTTAGAATAAATCGAATCATAAAATTCATTTCTTTTTCTAGCATAAATTAGTCATATAATTAATTGGGATATCTTAGAATATTCAAAATTTCATGAGTGAATTTGAACTTACTTTCCCGCATGTAAGCTTACAAGCAATAGCATGGCTCGCCTCGTGAAGAAATACAGTCACAAGCTTGAATGGTCTGAGCAGAATTGTCCTCCATAACTGAAATGAAATTAAAGGAATCTCAAAGACAGCATTGAGAGAATACATATAATAGTCACGTTTATCAAATCAATTAATAGTGTCAAACTGGGAACTAAAATAATCCAAATCTGGACAGTGCCACACAGAAGCTACCTTCAAAAAAGTGATTGCAAAGAACCAAACAATAACAATAGCCAAGCCAACCAACCAAACAAAAACCTTTTCCATTAGGTGGGATCGGATAGATGGATGTGCTAGACCAATATTATCTAGAATTCATATCATAAAAATTCGACAAGTTTTGTAGTTAGTTATCGAAATCTAACACAACTGTCCTCCATTGTCCGTGCTTGTAACTGGCTATAAAAAAAAAAAAACAATTCAACTTAAGCCTTAGGCGGACTTGCAATCTTAGAATAGGTGGATTTTTATTTTTATTTTTAAATTTGAAGTAGATGGGGGTGCTTCATTGATAAAATGCAGTAGAGATTTGATCCAGCGAGCGAACAGACAGAAAGTAAAAGGTAAATGGTAAGAGAGTAAAGGCATACAGCGAGTATAACGACAGTGCAAACAGAGACAGTGACCAGAAACACAACTTGTTCGTGGTTGCAGCACTGCTTCAGCTCCCAGTTGGGTCTCATCTCTGCTTCTCAATGAAATAAAATGAACCAAAAAAAATACAAGAATCACTGCTGCTGATCTATTTGCTTCTTCTAGCTTAGCCCAGTTGGTCGAAAATGGACTGGACGATGTAGAAATTATAGCCTCATTTGAGTTGGTGCAAAAATAATATGTTTAAGAAAACAAACGTGTTTGAAAACGATTTTCAAATTATTTTTCTACAGGGATCCTTCCTAATTATATTGCATTGCAGATTATACTATAAATTCACTGATAAATATACGAGTAGAAGATGCACCGCTCGCATTTGATCTTTGTTGACGGATGATTTTCGTTACAGTGGTAGTTTCGAGATAACCCTTCCATGACAATCCTCATTCAACCTTGAATTTGTTTGGTTATGAGAGACCAAAAGCAAGTGTGGCAAAAGACAAAATAAACACAAAAATCGACAAAAAGCGTTTAACGTGGTTCGGCGGAGCTAATCCAGTCTACATTCATGGGCACAAAGTAGATGAGTAGAGATGGCAAAAATACCCGGACCCGGCCCGGGTCCGCATGGACCCGGACGACCCGGGTCTGGGTAGACCCGGGTCCGGAATCAAAAAATCCGGACCCGGGTCTTTAATATTAAGACCCGGGTGATCCCGGGTCCGGACCCGG
Organism: Zanthoxylum bungeanum; assembly: GCA_019454045.1. Classification (NCBI taxonomy): domain Eukaryota; kingdom Viridiplantae; phylum Streptophyta; class Magnoliopsida; order Sapindales; family Rutaceae; genus Zanthoxylum; species Zanthoxylum bungeanum. The sequence goes on from SKCR01000031.1 coordinate 12,757, forward strand.
GATAGCCGGTCCGGACCGGGTAGACCCGGGTCCGGAAAAATTAAAAAAAAAATTAATTAAAAAATTAAAAAATAAATTAGATTTTAATAAAAAAATATAATATATATGGGCATATATATATAAAAATAATAGAATTTAATAAAAAATTAAAAGAATTGAAATAAAACTAATAAAATACAAATATGAATATAAAATAATACAATAAAAATTTTAAAAAATTAAAAAAAAAATTAAAAAAAAAAAGAATCCGGGTAAACGGGTCCGGACCGGGTCTACCCGGATCCGGACCGGGTAGACCCGGGTCCGGACCCGGGAATATTTACCCGGGTCCGGAACCGGACCCGGGGAAGTGATTCTCTTCCGGATCCGGACCCGGGTACGGCCGGACCCGGGTCCGGATCCGGAAATTGCCATCCCTATAGATGAGGTTATTTTATTACCAAATCGAGCTCTACCGACCTGTTTAGGGACCGGTCTAATAGTAACCGAGTTGTCGGTTGTTCTTTGAGTTTCTTACAAGTAGTAATAGAATGAAAAATTTTCCAACCCTTACAAATGAGATCACCCTCTCCTTATATACTAATGGATATACAATATTGTTCTCATATCTTTGTGACGCCAGGCAGGTCTGCGGGTTTCCGGTGACTTGACAAGCTCTCTTCCCCAATCTGCCATCGCCGAAAGCAAAGTCTACCCTCTGATTTCCCGTCATATCACACCGTAAAAGTACACTGTCACGTCTTTTCATTAATGATGACAACCTGTTAGATTTCGAATATGAAAGTTGATTTCAAAGGGAAAAGTCCAAACTATCCTGATAACGCGTCGGTTATAGGACGTCGGCCAGTAAACTTGCCAAGCACCTCGATTGCTCCCGCCCCGATCCGTAATATCCGAGCTCATCAACTTGTTCCAGGAGGTAAGATAACATCAAATCGAGCTGCCGGTCTGATATGGTTGGCCTCGGTTCTGATGTTGTTGGTCTATGAAATCTGCACCAGATCCGAGGAAGAAGTGCTCAGATTCTGTTACTGCCCGAGAACTGACCAATACATCTGGACGTCTGATCCTCCAAAAATGGAAATTCCATTTTTGCCCTTGCCGAATTGTTTGAATATCTTAGTTGTAGAAATCCCCATCAACATTTGTCACATAGTTCTTGGTTCCAACGAGTGTGCGAGTTGGTGCCGAGAACTACAAAATTCAGAAGTGTGATGATCAGCCGTCAGGTGGTTGGCCTTAGGAATCATGTAGAAAACTGCTCTGGCGCCAACTCAGGTCATCCACAGTATCTTCATATGATCCGTCCTTAAGCCAAAATTAGGCACTCGATCGGACGTAACCCGACCCCGAGGTTAGAGAGATCAATAGCCTCGGCGGAATGAGTCCAGGCCCGAGCTGGTGGAACAAAGCATCGGCGGAACGGATCCAGCCCCGAGCTAGTAGAACATATCAAACTCAGCGGAACGAATCCAGCCCCGAGCTAGTGGGACATAACAGACTCGGCGGAACGAATCCAGCCCCGAGCTGGTGGAACATTTAAGACTTACACGAGGGAAGATTTTCAACCTCTGAGGCTCTGCGGATCCCGGTGCGGGCGTCCCCTTAACAAAATGGAGGTGACTTAGCACATACTCCACACAAACCTGAAAAGAATAACAACTCGGGTGCCCCGAGGCAGCGTCCTGTCTGGTGCCTTCCAAAACACAATTATGAATCTTACAACTCAGCGTCCCGGCTAGCCGGGCTACAGATCGGTGAGGGGCCGAGATCCTGAGGGCAGAAACCTCGTCATGCTGGGCGGCTCTGGAGACTGCAAGCGCTATGAGGGCAGAAACCTCCCCATGCCCTGCTTCTCATGATCCGAGGCGGTTAGGCAGATACCCCACGGGGGAAGAAGACACCTCATGTGCGCCATCCCTTAGGTGTTTCTCAACGGGACTCACCAGCAGGCTCGGAGGGGAAAAAACCTCTTTGGGTCCGGTTTATCCGGGACCGCAATGGTCATGGAGGCCATTTGGCCGTCCCCATGCCACGTGGTCCGATGGTTCTCAGCGGGATTCACCGGCCAACTCGCAGGGGAAAAAACCTCACTGGGTCTGGTTTACCCGAGCCACTCTTCAAAGATGCGAGTCATGGGGTAGTAACGCTCCGGCCTTGGGGGTTTGATAATGACACCCGGGATTGGCGTGCCGCGAGGGGTTCACACTTTTCCCACATGTACCCCATCCCTTGATGCATTCTGGATCCTCAAAGGTGGAAGGAGTCAGGTCGGAATACTTCCGCCCGGAGGTTTGATAATGACACCCGGGATTGGCATTCCACGGGCTTAGTGCCCTTCCCGACTACCGAGCACCCCTTCGCTTCGAGCACATCCCAATAATATTGAACACGACTTTCTCATTCAATTATTAAACAAGTAACGTGGACAAGCTTTAAAATTCAAAAGAGAGAGTCATGTTTATATTCATGGGATCTACCGCCCTTCTTACAACTCTTTGTGTGTCATTTCAAGATAGGCTCTACAATAATTTTCCAATCCTGGTCGGGTCATCCAATGACTTCGCAGTTCGAAGAAAAAAGGCCTACTGGAAATATTTTCTCAGCATCTCGGCATTCCAAGGCTTCTTGGGCCGGGTACCGTCCAACTGCTTCAAAAGATATGTACCTGGTCTTACTATCTCTACCACTTTGTACGGCCCTTCCCATTTGGTGCCCAATGAACCTTCTTCGAGTCTTCGGGTATTCAATGTGACCCTCCTCAAAACCAAATCCCTAGGGAGGAAGGACCGAGCCTGAACTTTCTTATCGTAAAAACGAGTCATTTTCTGCTGATAGACAGTCGCTCTCATTACCGACTTCTCCCGTTTTTCTTCGACCAGATCAAGATGATTTCTGACGAGCTCTTCGTTCTGTTTGGCCTCAAAATGCCGGACCCTGTGGGTGATCATCCCAATCTCTGCCGGAATTACTACTTCATAACCATAAGCCAAAGAAAAAGGAGTTTCCCTTGTGGAGTCCTTTTAGGTTGTTCGGTGCGCCCATAACACCTCTGGTAACTCTTCGACACAGAACCCTTTACAAGATCCGAGCCGGACCTTTAGATTTGCCTTGATCGTTTTATTGGTAGCCTCGACCTGTCCGTTAGATTTGGGATGAGCGGGTGAAGCAAATCTCATAGAAATTTAGAGGTATTCGCAGAGCTTCTTGAAACCATTGTTGTCGATCTGCTTCCCATTATCAGTGAAGATGGCTCGGGGAATTCCGAACCGGCAAATGATACTATTCTTTACAAAATATGTTGTCTTCTTCTCTGTGATTGCAGACAGGGGTTCGGCCTCTACCCACTTGGTGAAATAGTCAATGGCGACGATGGCGTACTTGGCCTGTCCCCGCCCCGCTGGCATTGGCCCGATTATGTCTAGCCCCTATTGGGCGAACGACCAAGGGCTGGCCAGAGTGGTCAATTGTTCAGCAGGTGGATAATGAATATTGGCATTCTTCTGGCATCCCTCACATTTCTGAGCTACATTCATTCCGTCTTGGTGCATGGTTGGCCAGTAGAACCCTTGCCTTAACGCCTTAAATGTAATCGATTGTCCCCCGACATGGCTCCTGCAGATTCCTCCGTGAATCTCTCTGAGCATATAATCTGCTTCATCGGCTGTAAGACACCTCAAAAGTGGCACCGTATGCCCCCGCCGGTATAAGACTCATTCAACTAAGTAAAATTTCGAGCTTCGGTACTTCAACTTTCTTGCCTCATTCTTATCCTCAAGTGTCTTCCCAGTCTCCAAGTAACTCCTGATCGGGTCCATCCAAGAGGTCCTCTATTCTGTATCTACTTCCATCACCTCCGGCTTCCCAACACTTTTTTTTTCACGCAGATCAAATGGATGGTCCTAGGCTCCTCTGACTTAATTGAGGATGTCAGCCGAGCCAGCGAGTCTGCCTGATGGTTGTTTTCTCGACCAATCTAATTGAACTGCACACTATCCATTTCCTCAATCATCTTTTTCATCTCGGCCATATAAGCCATCATGTTAGGCTCTCTGGCCTGAAACTCGCCCTTTAGCTGTTGGACGACCAGTTGTGAGTCGCTCTTTACGATCATGTCCCTGACACCCACCGCCGTACAGAGCCTTAAACCGCCCAGAATGGCCTCATACTCAGCCTCATTATTCGTGGCCTCGAAGGCGAATCTTAGGGCACATACCACCTCATTTCCATCACTGCTCCGTAAGACAACCCCAACTCCACAACCTTGTGAAGTGAATGAACCGTCCACCAATAACTCATATGTGGTCTTCGAAACTTCCAAAATTGGTGGTCCTGCGAACTCGGCCATAAAATCTGCTAGAGCCTGCCCTTTTACCGCCGCTCTCGGCAAATAGGATATATCATGCTCACTCAATTCCACCGACCACTTCACTAACCGACCTGAGACCTCCGGTTTATGCAAGATCTGCCTCAGATGATGATCGGTATAGACCCTAATAGGATGAGCTTGGATGTAGGGCAGCAGTTTCCGGGCTGCTGTAACCAATGATAAAGCCACCAGTTCATGGGCCGGGTATCAGGTCTCTACATCCAGCAAGGCTTTGCTGATATAATACATCGGCCTTTGGATCTTATCGGCCTCCTGCACTAGCACCGAGCTTACAGCATGTTCAAAAACAGCTAAGTACAAGAATAAAGTCTCACACGAGATAGGTTTAGCCAAAATCAGGGGTTGAACTAAGTACTGTTTGAGTTGCATGAAGGCTTCCTCGCACTCTGTTGTCCAACTGACCTCATTCTTGGCATTCTTAATCAACTTAAAAAAAAGGATGACATTTTTCGGTTGCCCGGGAGATGAACTAGTTTAGTGCAGCCACTCAGCCCGTTAAGTTTTGCACCTCTTTGACCGTCTTGGGAGATTTCAATTCCAGAACTGCTCGGATATTTTGTGGGTTTTCTTTTTACCTCGTGCACTGACCATGTATCCCAGAAAATTTCCTGATGCCACACCGAATGCACACTTCTCTGGGTTCAGCCTCATACGATGTTTTCTTATCAGCTCAAAAGTCCTTGAGAGGTCGGCCAAATGATCCTCCGGCTCCTTGGTCATCGTTATCATGTCGTCAACATATACTTGCATGGTTTTGCCAATTGTGGGCTTAAAACCTTTGTTCACCAGCCTCTGAAATGTAGCCCCAGCATTCTTCAATCCGAAAGGCATCACCTTATAACAATACAGCCCCCGGTCTGTCATGAAGGTTGTTTTCTCCTCATCATTGGGATGCATCTTGACCTGATTATATCCTGAGAAGGCATCCATGAAACTGAGCAGCCCATGACACGCCGTCGAATCTACCAGCTGATCCATCTTTCGAAGCGGGAAACTATCCTTCGGGCAGGCCTTGTTAAGATCGGAGAAGTCTACACACATCCTCCGCTTCCCACTGGGCTTCTTCACTAAAACCACGTTTGATACCCACTCTGGGTATTTCACCTCTTTGATAAAGCCAGCCTTTAATAATCTTTCCACCTCAGTCTTTACCGCCTCGCAACATTCCTGATTGAATATTCTTCTCTCTTGCTTAACCGGCTTGTGAGCCGGATCCACTGCTAAACGGTGGCTGATGAATTTGGGATATATTTCGGGCATGTCGTTATGCCCCAAAGCAAAAATGTCTGCATACTGCTTCAGAAACTTCAGAAGGTCCTGCTTCAGGTTTTCCTCAAAACCCGCTCCTACCTTTATAACTTTTTTTGGGCCGAAGAGTTCTACTGACTCCAACTCTTCTGCTGCCCCCAATTGGGCAAACTCCTCGGGCCGTGGATCTGAAGACTCAACTGTTTCCTCCTCCTCTTCCTTTCCTCTCTTCTTCCGGCTATCCTTCTCAACACAAAGAGTCTCCTTTGAGACGGTGGCGAAACAACTTCTGGCTACCTTCTGACTTCCACATACAATTCTGATCCCAGCCCGAGTGGGAAACTTCAGTTTCAAATAATAACATGACATGGAGGCCTTTGTTTTCATCATGAAAGGTCGGCCCACAATGACCTGATAAATGCTCATGCAGTCCACTACTGTGAAGTACATCATGATCGTCTGGGTGCGGGGGGAAGTCCTGATTGTCATGGCCAGTTGTATCCTTCCCAAGGGGACGACTGCCGCCCATCCAAACCCATACACGGGAGTCCCGTCCCGGGTCATGGTGGCATATTTCACCCCTAGGCCATCCAAGGCTTCCTTAGAGATTATGTCGACCGCACTCCCCGGATCCACCAAGATCCTATCTACCTCGGCCCCTCCTATTACTGCTTTGATTATCATGGCATCATCATGGGGAAAACTCACCCCATGGGCATCCTCATCCGTGAAGATTACAGGGACCGACCGACCTTTATGAATCCCCAGAGTCTGCTCTGTCGCTAGTACCTCCGATCCTCAGATCCGACTGTAATTCTTCCTTGACCGGTTTAAATCTCTGGCTAGTGTCCTCCCACCGGCGATGTTATACATCTGTCTATGCCCTTACCGTTGTCGGGCCGCCATTGCCCCTTGGTCGATGTACTAATTCAAATAGCCTTTCTGCGCTAGGTTTTCCATCTGCTCCCGCGGGTCCTTAAAACCTTCCGCCGTGTGTCCCCTCATGTTACCTTGAATTTCCTTGAAAATCTGAGTCAACGGCTTGTTCAAGGGTGTGTACCCTGGCCCTCCGGCCACATGATTGACTTGTGCTTGAACCCTCCTTTCATGTGGTGCATTGCCGGGAGGCATGTCCGGTCTCTGAGATAACTCTGGCCTCGCCATCTTTTCTTTCTGACTTCCCCCCTTCCGGGCGACCTTTTTTTTTTTTTTCCATTAACACAAACTTTATGGCCAGCTCCAGGGCAGTGGCATAATCTGGGACATCCAGAACCCCCAGGTGAGTTCATAACTTCCATACCTTAAGGGCCCCATTGAGGCTTTCCAGTGCTTCTGATGACTCGTACGCCTCGACCTCGAGCACTAAATTGTGATATCTTTCAATAAAGTTCTTAGGGGCTCATCATCTCCATGCTTCATCAACCTCAACTCTCTTACTGTCTTCTTTGGGACACACGCTCCTTTGAAATGCCGAAAAAAGGACTTCCTAAGCTGAGAGAAACTACCGATACTTCCCGGAGTCAAGCTTATAAACCACAAAATTGCGGGCCCACTCAGGGTTAGAGGGAATATCCTGTATATGGCCTCTCCCACCATTTATTGGACCTCCATCAACAAAAAAAAACTTTCAATATGAGATTTAGGGTCGGTATGACCCCTGTAGGAACTCATAGAAGGCATGGTGAACCGTCTAGGAAATTCAGCGGACAAGATTTCTTCTGTGAAAAGAGATGCCGCCTCCCCGTCCCGACTATCTCCTTTATCCGTCTTCAAGTTATATTCCCATTTTCTCATTTCCTTTCTAAACCAAGCTTTTATATGGTTGTCAGTGGCCTCGCATTGTCTCCCGTGAGCTTCTTCACGCCTATCGCTCCGAGCATGACGTGTTCTGTGACTAGATGCCTCTCGATCCCTTCCACCGCGCCTTTCATCTTTCCCATTTAGAGCGTGGGCTATTACTGGAGGACTTTGGAGCCCGCCTCTCCTATTCTTCTTCCTCCATTCTGTCCTCTCGCAAGGTTCTTGCTATCACAACCGACCTCACCCTATGGGGATCTTTCCTCCCGGGTTCATCATATTTGCTTAGGTCTACCACTCTCTTTCCTTCTACTATCTCATTTCTCCTCTGACTTGGACCAGCCCCCATCCTTTCATTATTCATCTTTTCTAGTCTTTCCAGTTTCTCCAACATGGTCTTCACGAGGGTCTGGTTCTCCTCCATATCCTTCCGCATGCTTTCCTCTATTTTTTTCATCCACTCTGTTATTGAACTCTCTGACGATCTATGGTTCCCGTCTTCCGCCATCGTCCTACCACTCGAGTTACTTTTTGCTCTTTCCCCACAGACGGCGCCAATTGTTAACGAGTGATTTTTGTCCCAGGGGTAGTTTCGAGATAACCCTCCCGAGACTCCTCCTTCAACCTTGAATTTATTTGGTTATGAGAGACCAAAAGCAAATGTGGAAAAAGACAAAACAAACACAAAAATCGACAAAGAGCATTTAACGTGGTTCGGCAGAGCTAATCCAGCCTACGTCCACGGGCACAAAGTAGATGAGGTTATTTTATTACCAAACCAGCTCTATCGACCCGTTTAGGGACCGGTCTAATAGTAACCGAGCTGTCGGTCGTTCTTTGAGTTTCTTACAAGTAGTAATAGAATGAAAAATTTTCCAACCCTTACAAATGAGATCACCATCTCCTTATATACTAATGGATATACAATACTGTTCCCATTTGATTTCCCATCACATCACGCCGTAAAAGTACACTGTCACGCCTTTTCATTAATGATGACAACCTATTAGATTTCGAATATGAAAGTTGATTACAGAGGGAAAAATCCAACCTATCCTGATTACGCGTCGGTTATAGGACGTCGGCCAGTAAACTTGCCGAACACCTCAATTGCTCCCGCCTTAATCCGTAATATCCGAGCTCATCAACTTGTTCCATGAGGTAAGATAACATCAAATCGAGCCGCCGGTCTGATATGGTCGGACTCGGTTATGATGTTGTCGGTCTATGAAATTTGCGCCAGATTTGAGGAAGAAGTGCTCGGATTCTATTACTGCCCGAGAACTGACCAATACATCTGGACGTCTGATCCTCCAAAAATGGAAATTCCCTCTTTGCCCTTGCTGAATTGTTTGAATATCTTAGTTGTAGAAATCCCCATCAACAATCTTCATAAAAAAATGGGAATATGCAAATCAAAATGACAAATAGTCGGTGACTATATATTCCTAATTAGAAGTGAACCAACATAATACATATATTGTACAAAACTTTTACAACAACATATAATTATTTAACATCTAACAAAATAGAAATATGAGTCTGTGCAAATGTATTGGAAGTATCGAAAAACTCCAATCATCATCTGTAAAATTAGATCTATCCATTTTGTCAGCATCAAATTTTTATATGTCGAGGAAAATATTATTATTCCCGCAAGAAATAAAAAAACACATAAAACCAATACTAAAGGTTGAAAATCTACCACTATAAAATATGGAATCAACAAATCTTTTTCTGGGAAGCAAAAATCCTCACACAAAAAACAAACAAAAGCGGGAAAATGATATCGGCGGCAGCCAAGGAAAAAACAAGAGAGAAACATGAGATGGAGAAGAGAAACAAGAATGTCAAAAACTAGAGAAAGAAAGAAGAAAAAGAAAAACGGTGGGGAGAAAAAGGAGTTAAAAGAAAAAGAAAAAAAAGGGAAATGAGAAAAGTGAGAAGGATTAGAAAGAAAAATGAGAGAAGGGATGAGGAAATGCAAAGGGGAGGAATGATGGTAGAGTTACCATAAAAAAAAATACAATACATTTTTATCTAACTGCAGTTCTTCACTTCAATGAATATGCTCCCCCTCAAAAGATATCATCAGAATAATTTACTGAGTCGATGCATTCTAATGCTATATATAAGTTTCCCAAAATTTGATGTCGGTAAAAAAAGGTAAATAAATGGGCAAAATTATCAGTGGAACGTATTTGCTTGACATCAATTTATTTGTTCTGTTGAATCTTATGCGTGTAGAAGAACGTTGGTGAGATGTGTTTGGTTATATCTCATTTGATGTACCATCCTCTAATTTATGCAATACATGAAACATTATCTTTATATAACACTATTTGAAATATTTGTAGCAGTGTTTAAGTTGTATGTGCTATGAATATAATGGATAAGTGACTTTAACCATATAAGTTTCTCTATTTGCTTCGTATCTCTGAGTGATTAGAAGATATTATAACAATAAACTGCTTTGTAGATTGTCGTGAAATTGGCCTATTATTGTAGGTAAAAGCATATATTGTATGAATGTGGTTTATGAGGGTCATGGAGATATCCTGCATCAACATAACCAACAAGACTTGGATTTTGTGTTAACTCATTAGAATAGAATAATTCAAGGGTGTAAGCATGAAGTAAATGAAAATAAATAGTTTAGAGTAAGTAAAGAGATATGAAGATAGCAATATCAAATTATAAATTTTATTCACAATTGTGTTAAGATTCCACACACCTATCACATCCCATATTATTCAGGACATGACCGGGAGGAGACAGTGTTACCATCTTCATAAACCTCTGATATGAGCATGTATAACTTATCATGATCTATGAGTGAATTGTATGATTCTGAATACATGCATGTCTGATATAAGAATACACACGAATTACGTGAAGCATATGTTGGAGACGGTGCTTGGAGCGCCAATCCGAATAATGTATTGTATATTTTATTATTTATTAATAAAATAACTACATTTTAATTTCATACCTTATTAATAGTATTATCATTATGCGTATTAGACCGATGTATAAATATGCTAAGAATGACATCGAACTTAGAATAATATTGTAGTAATACTGGATACTAGGTGGTCCGACATTGAGATTAGTATTACTATTGTAAACTATTCTTAAAGTAAATATCGTAGTTATTGGTTTTGGAATACTGTCGAATTCCTATAACCTAGAAGACTAGCACATATCGTATATTGGAATTGGAGTTCCAAAGGTTTAACCCAATGTACTATGAGCTTTGTAAGCTCATATAGACGGGTGGGTATTGGTTAGACCAAATACTGAATGACTCATAGGTGATTCCTAATAGTTGGAAGTACACACCACCGTTAATAAGAATCTCCTCAACTCGAGTAGCATATGCGATCCTTTGACTATTGGATAACATTGATTTTATGTGAGATCCTCCACACTTTGATGCCATGTATGTCAGAAACCTTCCATGGTCTGGCCTCTAGATGTTCGTTGGGTGTGGACCGATATACTCGTTAATTAAATACATATCAATATAGGATCCGTCGGCCCGTATGTGTACCATAAGGAGTTTAGGTATCCATGTGAGTAAGTCACGATTCTTAAAGACTTTGGCCAAAGCCGATCACCTAGGATGGATCGCATTAGTTGTAAAGAATTGTGAACATGTCGATATGAGATGTGTGCCTCGAAAACTTGACGTTGTATTCTATGTTTCCTAAGTACAACTCGGATAGCCTACGACGGAGGGATTGATAAACATATGTGATGACCTCAACTTGTATAGTTCAGAAAGATCGTTCGTGTTCTTCGCGAATTCGGAGGTGGCCGAATTGCGCACATATTAGCGAGGCTTATATGACATGCGTGTATGAACTTAGAGAGTCCCACAATATGAAGTGCACTCTTTGAGCACTTGGGTAGCCAATAATTTTTTATAATAAATAATATTCGATATTATAATTATCAACTAAGATAATTAAGTGTTATTGTATAATATTGATTATTTACTTTGACCTAATTGGATTAATCAAGAATTACAGAAAGGGCTTAATTATAAATTCATAAATATCTATACTATTTGAGGATATTTTGGTAAATACAAATATGTAATTATAGGTGTATTTGGTTTGATTTAATTGGATTAAATCAAAATGGTAGACATGTAACTAATCCATTAATAAAACTTTATCTTGATTTAATTGGATTAAATCAAAGTGGTAGACAAAGGTGATTAATCACACATATTATACATATTTGGACAAATTAGATTAAGCCCATATAAATATTGATTAAAACTTTTATTAATTAAAAATTGTCTAACTTTTGCTATAAATAGCAAGGTTGAGCAAATGTTTTAATCAAGCTTAAGAAAGCTAAAATAAGAAAGTGTTAGAGAAATTACCCTAAGTTATAGAAGTGTTTAGATAAGCTTTGGAAGATCTCTACAATATTTCAACAAGGAGAAATCAAGATTGGATCTTGGAGTGAAGCTTGCTAGCATTGGAATCAAGATTGGATCTTGGAGTCAAGCTTGCTAAACCTTGGAAGTTCTCTAACCATTTTAACAATGAGAAGGAGATTTGATCTTTGTATCAAGCTTGTTAGGTAAGTTTGAACTTCTCCTAAGCTATGTTATTCATTAGTGAGATATCATCAATGAGACATATACTGATGAATTATGTATTGGATGGATAATAACATAGCTTAAAATTGAAATTAGGCTAATGAATTGTGTATAGATGCTTTAGAAGTATAAACACAAAATATGCTTGTAATTGGGTCAAAGATGTCCATGTTGGACATGGAATAATTAATAAGAGTTTGGAACTCTAGATTAAGGCTTAGAGCTAAGACTATCATTCTAGAATCACTTGACCACCTTTGAGTGACCTAGAATTGTTCATGAGTCATTTCATTGTGGGATTCTATTTTGATTCAAACAAATACATATATGTATTTAGAATACATATATGTTACTTGTATAACATGTGTTGTGGTTGATTTTGATGTTAAAATTGGTTTTAAGGTGTATTGAAATGATAGGAGAAAATTGAAAGTGTTTAGGATTAATTTGAAGATTAAAATGCTATCTGCCAATATTTTACATAGGGCAGCTTCGCGACACTGAGCATCAGACAGATGGGCATCATGACTCTCACCCTTATGTCGCGACTCTGGGAGGTTGAGCTATCACAGATTTGGGCATCGCGACTCTCAAGCCTCTGTGTCGCGACACCGAGAGCTGATGAATACTCAAACTTCATTTTCTCCGTTCCGGAGTTTCCGGAATCCGATTTGGTCCCCATTTTTTCCTACGAACTCGTATCGAAATATAAATTTTATTAAAATATTTTAAAATATACCTATCCTTAATATCATTAGGTTAGACCCACTTCCACTGCGTGGGACACCGATCCGACCCTAAGGGATCTACAACCACCCCAACAGCATACTTAATACAACGTAATATATACGTGCAAATATCATTTGGCCTCATGGCCTAAATTGACAAATCTATAATTATGTGGACCTCTAATGTCGTGTTCCTAGTGACTGTAGTTGGAATCTATCTTCTCCAAAGTTTGTCATATGTATACATATAGTCTTGCAACACAAAGTTGAAAATGGAAGAGTAAGTCGTATGAATGACCTGGTGAGTGAATACTAAAAGTTCAAGTGAAAATTAACATAATATGTACAAACGAATTTGTTAGGGTGGACCCGGATCCCCTAGGGTTGGAACAGTGTCCAGTGCAGCGGAAGCAGCCTCAAATCGGTGGGTTTTGTAAGTGTACAATGTCAAAAATTAAAACTCATGAACATGTAACCATAGGTTAAATATTTCATTTAAATTAAACACTATATTTAATTATGAGTCCGTAGGAAAAAACATAGGACAAATTAGAGTCCGAAAACTCTAAAATGAAGAAAATGGTTCAGCACGCGGGCGTTGCGACGCATCTCGTGCATGCGTTACGATACATAAGTGCTACAGAACCAGCCCTGTGTGTGTCGCGCCGTGAAGGCTTGCGCGTCACTACTTACATTTACGCATCGCGATGTGCCTTGCTCTCGCATTGCGATGCGCAAGTACGAAAGTTCCCCGTCGTGCCGCTCAGGCTTGCGCTCGACTCTCAAAGTCCAAGAGCTCCGTGTCGTGCCACGTAATCTAGCGCATCGCGACACTCCCCTACACAAAATGATTCCAGAGAGTCATTTTGCATGCGCGTCGCGACACGCCCCTCTTCTAGGGAGCATATGCATTTTGTTCCAAACATACAGCACTTACAACTTTCTCCAATCACCACCAAACACTCAAAATCTAATTTTGACATCATAACTAACACCAAACACATTTTATACACTTCAATAACAATAAAAGAACAAATCATTCCATTCTCATAATATCCAATATTATTACACAAATATTAATATACTTAAAATATATATACACACACACACACATCATTTTTGAATCCAAATCACAAACCAAACATGAATCCCACAAATATGAAACTCAAGAACATAATTATTGGTCACTTAAAGGTGGTCAAGTGATTCTAGAATGGTAGTCTTGGTTCTAAACTATCATTTAGGATTCTGAACCCTAATTGGTATTTCATGTCTAACAGGAACACCCATTGAACTAATTACATGAAATTTGTGTCTTTATGCTTCTCAAGTACCAATACATAATCCTTTTAATCTCAACACAATCACAAGCTATGCTATTATGTATCCAATATATAACACATCACTACATGCTTCAAACATGATATCCAAATCATAAAAGAAGGCATATCATGAAAGAGATTATCAAGAAGTTGCCTAGTAAGCTTGAACAAAGATCAAATTTTCAAATCTCTTTGATTGAGTTGTTGAGAAGCTCAAAGTTTTTCCACCAAAATATGTAGTATTTGCCTTGCAAGCTCTCCACCAAATTATAGTCTAGGTTAAATTATGAAGGTTTAAGATTTTGCTACCACTTAAGTTTATATATGCCTTGCATAATAAGCCATAATGTGTTGGCAAGTTCTCATAGGACCACATATATGTAATGGGTGTTAATCCAATTATCAATAAGCTTGCAACTTGACTAAATATCAATTTACTAACACACCATATTATTATATATTATAATTACATAATATCTCTCTATCAAAAATATATTAATTAAATAATAATATAAATATCATGTAATTATTTATTTAACCTATAAATAAATATAAATAATCTAATTAATCATAATTGGTCCAATAAATAATTAATGTTATCCAATAATATTTAATTATCCAATTGATAATTATAATATCAAATATTATTTATTATTTATTATCAAATACATTTGTCTACCCAAGTGCTCAACGAATAGAGTTCATATTGCAAGACTCTATAAGTTCGAATATGTTCATCATATGACCTCTACACATATATACACAAATCAGCCACCTTCGAATTGCCAAGAACACGAAATAACTTTCCAAACTACATAAGCCGAGATCGTCACATATGTTTAAACAATCCCTACATTGCAGGCTATACGAGTGGTGCGTAAGAAACATAGATTACCTGTCAAGTTTCCAAAGCGCACATCTCATATTGTCGACAAGTTCACGATTCTTTAAAACTAATCAGAACACCATTCCCGATGTATACACGATCAACCCTAGGAGATCGTTTTTGGCCAAAGTCTTCAGAATCGCGACTCAAAACGGTGGATACCTAAATCATTTAATGGTACACATTCGGGGCGACAGATCTTATCTTAATCCACACTTGATTAATGAATGCATCGGTTCACACCCAATGAAAATCCAACGGTCAAACCATGAAAGGTCTCTGACATGCATGTCATCTAAGTGTGGATGATCACACATAAAATCAATGTTATCATATGGTTAGAGGATAAGATATGCTACTCCACTCGAGGAGATTCATATTGACAGTGGCGTTCACTACCAACTATGAGGAATCGTCTAATGAGTCATTCAGTATTCGTTCCAACGAATACCCACATGTCTATACGAGCTGACGTCGCTCATGGTCCATTAGGTCTGACTATTGGAATAGACTCGGCCACAGTTCCGATTCCGAACCGGATCGAACCAGAACCAGTTGGAAGTGGCCGGTTCCGATTCCGGAATCGAAACCGTAATCGACCGGTTCGGTTGGGGTTCCACCCTCTACCGAATCGATTGGAACCGCTGGAACTGTTGGTTCCAGCGGTTCCAACCAAAACTGTACTATTCCTGTTGGAACCGTAGGGTTCCAACAGGAACCCTCCCCAATGGCTAGCCGTTGGGGAAAGGGCAGAGAGTCGTTGGCTCTCTGCCCCTAAATTAAAAAAAGGCCAACGACCATAAAAAAAATTGTTTTTGTAATTTATAATATACCATAATAATGGTAATAAAATGGTTATTTTTATGGGCATTTTCGGTATCAAAAAAATTCTAAATTCTATAAATATGGGTCATTTTTCATTATTTCAACACACCAATTTCTCAACTCTCTCAATTCCTACAATTCTCTTATTCTCAATTCTCTCGTTTATAATAACAAATTAGTTAGTATCATTCTCAATTTTCTTATTCTTCTTACTTATTTCTTAAACAAAAAACGGTAAGCTCATCTGAGAACATAATGTCAAATATGCCAACCCAATTGAGCGGCCCCAATGTCGGTTCACAATCACAGAGAAAAGGAGTTAAGTCTCATTCCTCAGATATTTTCAAAATTCATTTTCATTTAGACCAAGGCGATGAAGGTTCAAGAGCAGTTTGCAACCATTGTGGGGTTTCCTACAAATTTTCTGGTGGATACGACAATATGATCAAACACCTGGAAAGACATCATGCGGTTGAACTTGGACTTGATATGACGCAAACTCAAATGGCCAGGTACGCATCATCTAGTAGAGGTACGAGTGTTGTAGATTTATTTAAATATTATGATGCCAAAAATAGAGAAGAATTTACGAAATTAACTTGTATAACACATCTTTCTTTAAGCTTTGGTGAAAAACTTCATTTTACTAATTACGTGCATAATGCTTTAAATCCTGCTGCATGTATAATGATTCGAAACACAACAAAACGTCATATTTTTAAATTATACAAATATGGTAAAATTATTTTAAATGAAATATTTAAAGATATTAAAGGTCTTATTTCTATATATTATGATATTTGGAGTGACCATTGGCAAACACACTCATACATGAGTGTGACTTGTCATTGGATTGATGCATCATTTACCATGCAAAAATGACTTATTGCATTTATGAACCTCATGAAACCTCTGATTTTAGGAACTGGCGATTCCGATTCCAAGAATCGAAATTGGTATCGTAATTTTGTGATTCGGTTCCGGTTCTTATTCCTAAATCACAAAAATAAAAAATAATAGAATAAAATAAAATTTAATAACGAATTAGTGAAATATGAAATTTAAGTATGCAGATTTTTGATTATGTTGATATTTCTATAGTAATATTTGTTAATTTAATTTTATTAAATTTTCATTTTTTATTAATGCGGTTCAGAATTGGAACATAAATAATAATTTTACGATCTGTTTCTGGTTTCTCTTGTTGAGGAACCGGAACCGTCGGTTCCAGAATTAGAACTGTTGGTTCCAAAACCGCGACCTAGTCTTTATATAACGTGACTTGTAAATCATGACACGTGAATTGTAATTCATAAGTTGCAAATCACGAAACATAAACTAAAAACCTTGTAACATGACCTGCAGACCATGACTGTAAACTGTAAACATGTTTTCATGCTTAAATATGGTCTGAAAATTGTAAACATGAAGTGTAAAATGTAAATTATCGACTGAAAATGTAATTGAAGCTGAACTGTAGACTTAAAATTATAAACTGAAAGTAGATATTTTATGGAGCTGTCATGAAAATAACACAAGTATTGTGACATGAGGGCGTGAAACCTACTTAGCGGGATCTAGCATCGCATAAGCATGGGAACATGAACATGAACATGAATAAGCCTAAAGGGGTTTCCAAAGAACCATCAGACAAGCTGAAACTGAGCATACTTGAGTAGTTGTAATTGCAGTGGGACATACTTAGAGGGAACCCAGCGCCGTATAAGCAGGAAAACATGAACATGAATGTAAACATGATCATACTTGAGTAACTATACATGAGGGGATGACACTCTACTGGTATTTTGAAATTGATTATTTATTTGTATTCGAGAACATATAATTCATATATTGTCAAACATGAATTTAAACTGTAAATCTTGAGAAATCATGAACTGTGAATCATGAAACGTAAACTGTGAACATGAGATGTAAATATGTAAGTCGTAAGCATGAAACGTAAACTATAATTCATGAAAACATACTCTGTAGAACATAAACCATGACACGTAAAACGTGAATCATGAACTGACACGTAAACAGTAAAATCATGACGTGTGAAAACATGAACTGTAAACTTGACATGTGTGACACAAACTGTAAACTATGAAATGTAGGATATAGACGGTTAAATATGACGCTTGAATTGTAACTCATGAACTGAGCTATAAATCGTGAACTGAAATCATACAGATCATAAACTTAAAACTGAAATTATGAACTGAACATGTAAGACGTGAATTGGAAACGTATAAATCGTGAACTGAAGACATGTAAGTCATGAGCTAAAAACTGTAAATCATAAACTATAAACATAAACTGCAAACTAAGAAGCATAAGCTGTAAGCATAAACAATGACTTTAAACTGAAAAATAAAAACATTACCTGAAACTATAAGCATGACTCAAAATTGTAAACTTGAACTGTAAACTGTAATTATGGCAGACAATTGTATAATGTAAACTAGAAACATGATTGAAAACTGTAAACATGATAACGTAACTGCAAACTTTAAACATGAAAATTGAAAAATATGTCATAACCCAAAACTGTGTCATGAACTGAAAACGTAAACATGAACTGAAAACTATAAACATGACTTGAAACTATAAACTTGAATTGAAACTGTAGAACGTAACTAGAAATATGATTGAAAACTGTAACATGAACTGAAAGCTGAAGACTGAAAACTGAATCATGAGTTGAAAACGTAAATATGAACTGAAATTAAAAACTGAAAACGTAAACGGTAAAGTATGATTGTAAATCGTAGACATGAATGGTAAACTGTAATCATGACGTGAAAGTTGTTACATAAACTAAAAACCATAACTTAACCGCAAATCATGAAAAATATATTACAAACTGTAACCTGTAACTATAAATCAAGAACTGGAAATGCGTAAATCATGGACTAATATATGTATTGGGTTATGCATACAATGCTCGTACGGAATTCATTACCTATTTTAGAATGAGATGAATGTCGTCTGAGAAGATTTCCTAACCAGTATCTCTATAAAGGAAACACACAAGCTGAAAATATAAATCGTAAACATGTCACATGTAAACACAAATTGAAAACGTGTATACATGACTTGTGAAGACATGAACTGTAATCATGTAAACATGGGCTGCAAACTGTGAACGTGGGCTATAAATATGAAATCCGACTTGAAGATCACGAAATATAATTTATGTAACATGAAACATAGATCGTAAATTATAATATATAAACTGTAGGTAAGACATATCACAATCGTAATAACTTGAAAACATAACAAAGAAAATAACATCCACTCACTAAACTGACGTCCAGTCTTACTTCTCGTGCGGAAAGGTGAAATCGAATGGAACATCCTGCGTAGAATCTACTGTACATACACCCAAAGTGTGGTTATTAGATAAAATTATTTGCAATCCTAAACATGTACATGAATATTACGTGTGCCCATATTGGCTAGAAAGCTTAAGGTATTATATGACATTCTAAGACATGACCTAGGGCCAAATGGGACATGCCTTGAAATTTGGTATCACGTCGTGATGCATGAGGTCGCAAAAAAGGAAACATTGAAGGCATAATGCTACCTGTGGTGCTGCATCACGATGCAAGCCCGATTCCAGGCTTGAACACAGATTCATCATGCTGTAATTATAAGGGGAAAAAATCCAAACACTTTTATCTATGACAACACCAAACCATAATACCACTTGTTATACCTCATCCAACACCTCAATGGTTCACTACAACACCCAATTTCATACTTCAAGCTCATGGCTACAATATACCTACACCTGGGGTTTCTTAGCCAAATTAACAATACACTAAAATCATGAAAATACATCTCCATTGATACTTGATTGACACCATAATTGAGCCCATCATGCAAAATATACATTAATTATTCTTGGGTTTATCCATGAAATCACACGTAAAATTGAAAGAATCGTGCTAGTAGACCCAACAGATGTTAAGACATAGGATAAAAGACTTACTAAGCAATAAACAACACTTGAGGAAGCAAGTAAAAATTAAACCCTTGTGAGCCCCATTTGAGTGTCGAAAATGGAAGAGAAAAATTAAAATTTTTTTCTTATGCTTGGATCATGTGAATGAAGATATCGCAAAAATACTTATAGCTCAAGATATCGCAAAAATACTTAAGGATGTTAATGAGTGCTGAAACTGAAAGAAAACTTCTCGAGTTCCCAATAAGTGATAAGAGTATGATGAACACACTGATATAAGATTACATGCATAATATTATATTGTGCATGAACAAGCGATATCCTACATGTGAGTGGGCCATTGCGAATCTAATGATTCATCACTCAATACAAGAAAGACTTTAACTATTTGATATTAGCACCACGTGTTGTCCTGTTCAGAGGGGTGGCATCATGGAATAGTTAAATTATTTATTGTTTGAATAGATAAAACCATTTACATACATGATATCTTTTGCACAAGCAAATGAGTCTAGTCCTAGTATAATATCTAGTACTTCTGATCTTGTTCGTCTTTCTTCTAGTTTGTCCTTACCCATGTCATATTCTAAAAAAGTCTCTTCAAAGATTGAAAACCTTGCGGAATACTCCTATGTTCCAGAAGGCGCTAAAGTTAGAGAATCTTCTTTACCTTTAATAAATCCTTAAAACCTGTATAAAATACCCAATTTTATCACTAGAAGTATCTGTACCCATATTTCTACATGACGACCTTCCTCTAAAAAGTATGCCCAATCATATAACCTGGATCAATATTCACTCCAAGCAACAAAGGCATAACAATATGTAACTTTGGAGATTCCAGAAAAATTTATCTCAACTGGAAAAGAGAAGGTTACATTTATCTCCATATATGTGTTGTAAAAATGATTCTTACGCTTCGTGAAAGAAAAGGCTTTCCCATAACGGTGAGGCTCGCTCTGTTAGATTTGAGATTCAAGGAGTACTAACATGTTTTCATTGGTATTGTCCTCACTACCCTCCATACAAGATGCATGCTACTCACATTCTATCCAAACTTCAATATGTCTCTACATGATCCCAATATGCCAACTGCCCTGAAGGTTCAAGTCTAGATTCATGTGTAGATCAAATGGCCACATCCAAGGTGGCTACTCTACATCACTAGTTAGTCTACAGGCTTCAAAATCATGCCATATACCTTCCAACTAGTCAAAACTTATTTGATGTTTTAATGATATTGGTTGACATGGAGAAAATTCCAACGATTGTTCATATTCCACGCCAGATCCAAAAAAAAAAGAATTACTAAAAATGATGCCTCTCGAGTGGTTATCCAACTACGAGAGATTCCATTATGATTCACAGCCAATCCAGAGTTCTGAAGCTGCTTTTACCAGACAAATGGATGGTACTGTTAAAACCATCTTCCAAAAACCTATAGAGGCTTGTATCTCCCACTCATGCATAATCTTCCTTGTAGATGCACTTGGTGAAAAAGATATTCATGTTGAATACTCCAACCAGAAAGGTTATCATATTCATGCTGCAAAAATAAATAGTCACTTTATCTGGGTTGTTCCAGAAGCTTGCATGTGTGATCTAGGTTGTCTCTGTCACTATGATAATAGCGGGGATGATGAAGATATTTCTCGGTGGCAATGTAAATCTAAGAAAAAGAACAGAGTTCCTTCAACTCCTTAAAAGCAACAGAAACCTCGGTGAGATGACTCTAATTCCAAGCCATGGATTGGAATTCACAAAGAAGTTCTTAACAAGAAAGAACCTTTATAAATCTATCACAGAGCTCTTGAGATTCTCATAGAAGAGGGTTTCCTTGATGATAAAAAAGCTGTGAAACAGAGTATCCCAGCTTCCAGATGCGGGTTACAAAGTATGCCAAAAGTTTCTGAACCTATGGTTCCAGTCCAACCTTGTATAATGTTCCCTCATTCGTCATCATACCAGGAATAATTTCCCCAATTGGAGAAGAAAATAAACAACCAGACAAGGGTGGTCACTGAGCCTTTTGAGTTCCATTTACTTAGACATCACTTTCTGGTGAGACTTGACAACTCATATTTTCCAAAGATTCTTGATTTCAAGAACAAGTCCATTCCATAAAAATAGTTGTTTCGTCTCAGAGAATAGTTCATAAAATATGACTTCTCTGTGAAACACATAAAATGAGATCATAACTTGATTCTAGACTTACTATCAAAACCAAAATAGATCAATCTGATCACTTCTTTTGCAGCCATCCCATTGATATTTATGACATCATTTTCCATAACAACAATTATTGTAAAGCGATATTTTCCTCCTGGACAGTTCTTCTATAATCCATATGAAATACAAACTTATGCCAAGAACAACATGTTTTATTATCTGTCCTCAATCTAAAATAAATATTATGAGTTTCTCACTCGTTCCAAGTTTTCCCAAACCATCATCTCTTTGTAGATCCCAACAAAGGCCTTTTAACTGAAGAACTTTGGTACATCTGGTGTCTTACAGTCATGTATTCACGCACCTTGGATTTTTCTCTCAAAATAATGAAGACACATTTAAAAGATGACAGCAACAAATACTCTTTGATTTGGACATTTCTAGAATGGTACAATCCACTCTCATGGAGGAGAGACCGGGTCACTACAATATCCAAAAAAGAGAACTTATGGTGGAAGCCTAAAAAAGAAGCATCTCAATATGCTTCTAACTTTGTAGTACATTGGATGTATTTCCAATACTCAGTTACCAATTTGTTCTGGGCCCAAGAACATGCCTTTGAATGGAAGACCATTCATGTGTCACAGCACTCCTAAATGATGGTAATCTCTTAAGGATGCTCAAATAATTCATGTTTGAAGTCAATCATTATCAACCTCAGGCCTTATACTTACAACACACATATTTATCCCCAAGACATGAACTGATCATATTCTCTATGGATTACAAAAGTCCAAAAGAGTCGAGTGGGATAGTCATTAAACAGGAAAGGCCCAATTCCAGAGATCTCCTCTTCCAATATTCACAAGACTCATATAAAGATGTTGAACCTATGAATCATGACTACTCTATGAATCCTCCAGACTCCAACACCAATCCAGGTCCAAGAACAGAGATAAAGGATTTCTCTAGATACTATAAAGGAAAACTCTGGTATCACAACCTTTGTGGATCTATAAAGTCTGATGATCTGAAGTATGATGATTCCAATCTCTCTCCAACGTAAAATCCCATGTGACACGCCGACTTACTTTGCTAGTTGTTCTTTGTCCTTTTGTGTTTTGCTGTTTTAAGTCGAATTATTGAGTTGTGAATCATTAGATTCCTAAGAGATCGCACACATATCGAGATTCACTTTAATAATTAAGACTTAATTATTATATGCTTTGTCAGTATCAGTTTTAGCTAAAGTAGTCCACTACTTTATGTTTTTACTTTGATAATTGTTTTCTTGAGTTAGAGTCAGCAAAGCATCTCTGCTTTTGCTTTTGCTTGATAAAAGACGTGGTTATTATTTGATCTTTAGGTAGGGGTCATGTCATACCAAATATTCTAGTTGTTTCATCTTCCATTTATATAAGGGGGTGATTTTTTATTTGTAATTAGACTAAGTTTGGTTTTGAAGTTTAATAAAATTTTTAGTTTTCAAATACTCTATATGTCTAGCTAATCTAGTTCTCAATTCTCTCAAAAATAAGAGATAAGATCTTGAGTGTTCCATGATAGACAACCTTCATTAATACTACAAGTATGATGTACATTTGTTTCTTTGGAGGATCTTGTATGATAAAACATAGCATGAAAGGCACCCTTACAATCTAAGGTGATTCAAGTATCGCCAATCTCCTCTGCAAAAAATACTAAGTACACCTGAGTTCAGATGTCGGGCCAAGAGTGTCGTTTTCTATTTGTAGGGAGTAGGGAAATGCAGAGAGGATCATTAGACTCAGATGTTACCATAAATAGATAGGTGGAATATTAAGAAACTTATTTTCGTGTTCTATGATAGCGTCATTTTATAAATTATAGTTCAGAACTGTGGATTATGACAATAGAGGCTATTGATTGTCGATTATCATTCCAGAGGTAGTTCTGGAAGAACACTCCTCAAACAATCTCTCATCAACTGTGAATTTATTTGGTTTTGGGGGCCAAATATAAACTTTAGCAAGGATTGAGAAAACACATAGCAAACAAATGGTTTAACGTGGTTCGGCGGAATGAATCCAACCTACGTCCACGGACACAAAGAAAATGAAGGCTTTATTATGTGATCGGGTTAGACCGACCTCTTTTTATAAGTGCTCGGATTGGACCGACCCACCATTGTTCTATCTTATAAGCTTTCTATTTTCTCTCTTTCGTGGTATTCACTAAGTATATTTTTCTTCAAACCTTACAATGAACTCTCAAGCCCTTTATATACTAGAAAAAATTACATTATTACAATGTCTTCATGACGTCAGCCACGTGAGTTTGTTATTAATGCTAAGGCTCTCTGCCCTAACTGCTCCGCCGAAAGTGACTCTGCTATCTGACATTTCTTTTAACCAAGCTACAAAACCCTCTTCCACACACTACTTTCAGCCTGTAATCTGTCACCTCAGACCCCTTCGAGAAGTGCGAGTTCCTATTTAGGGCTTACATCATTCGATCTTGATCATACCATTACCATTCCGACCTGCCTAGATCAGACTACCAGGTCGGGTCGGTTTCAAATGTTTAACCCAATTCGCTTCTCTAAACATCTTCATTCCTCAAATCTCTCGACAAATGTGAACCGACCCCAACCCCCTGAACTGGACCTGACGTCCATATTTCTCGGGCTCGGGCCCTTGAACCTTGGAAATGGAAATTCATTATATACCCTTATTGCCTTATTGGGATCCTAGTGCCCAAAATCACCATCAACATATGTCCCATAGTTCTTGGTATCAACGAGTTGATGAGTTGATGCCAGGAACTATAATAGTAGAATAAAAACAGACTGTCCTCGGGTCGGCAAATAGCCCATCAAACTACTACGGTCTTCTCCAGCCAGAACCGGTTGATATCCAAACTGCTTTGTGCTCTGGTCGGAAAATTATTTATACCACCTCAGGGCGTTGTCATGTCATTATAAATGCCTCTCTTGATACTCTAAAAGCTGCCCCCTCGGGAATCACCAATCCATCATTACCTCCTTAAATACATGTCAAATCACCATAGGGTTTCCCTCATATGTTGCCATTTGTCACGTTCGTGTGGCTTGCTTGCCAAAATGGCGTAACTGCCATATTCCGAAGAAAATGAAAAATTTCCATCTCGACTGTTCATTTGAAATTCAACCAGCAAGATCAAGCTTCTGCTACATGTGGCACCCATTCAAACCTCTTACTTCAATCCGACGGTCAGAACTGCTTCGAGCCAAAAAGGGACACTGCTTACCATTTCTTCCTTTCGTGACTTCCTTTCTCTCAAAGCAAACTAAGCGTCTTCAAAGGTGCCTTGCAACTGCAAATCTTCATCAAACTGCAAAGTTCATCCATATTCTCTCCGTAAAACAAGTAAGTTCTTTAATAATCTTCATTTTATATGCTTCATGTTTTTCAAAATGTTGGGGTTTCTCTGTTTGTTCATGTATGTATTCTGTTGCTCGTGGGTTTAAAGGGGTAATTTTGATCTTTAGGTAGGGGTCATGTCATACCAAATTCATAAACACATGCATGATTTTAGTGGGTTTTTCTAGGTTTCGTGTTTAAGATGCATGTGTTTATGAATTTGGTGTGTATTTTTTTTGGTGTTTCTGAAAATATTTATAATTTCTGCCGGTGTTAGGGTATTTTAGAACTTTTTTAGGGCTAGACCCATGGTAGGGATGAACATGATACCCTCAGTATCTTTACTAACTAAGATTACTTACTGACCTTCCGCCTCGGGTCCTGTCATGACAGGAATGTCTAACACCGAGTCCACCTCATTAGTTCCCCTAGAAACCAGGTCTCCTACTGAGCCCCCTCAAACAACTACTCTCAACTCGGGATCTGAAATCCTTGAGGATCTTGACACCACCCTGACCCTTTTCGAGGAGGAAAACCAATCATACAACCAATGGATACCCCGACCTAACCCTGAACGGGTTCCTCTGAACTTTTCAAACTTGGATATGGACCGACCCTCTGTAATCACGGATGCGGAATTGAACACCTTAAGGGAGAGGTTCGCCATACCTGATGACATCCGGTTAGAAATTCTAACCCCGCTAGAACGTGCGATCCGGCCTGATGAGGGTTTAGTAGCACTGTGCTCGGCCTTCTTCGATGTTGGACTTAGAATGCTCGTCCAAGACTATTTTTCCAAAATGATGTCCTCTATGGAAATAGCCCCATGCCAGCTGAACCTAAATAGTTGGAGGATTTTGGCTGGCCTCCATGTGATCTGGCATCTGGCAGGATTGGGTGAATAGACTTTTGAGGAGGTGAAGAGGCTGTATCGGTTGAATGCCAACCCAAAACATCACAGTAGTTGGTATTATCTCTTAGCACACGTCGGGGTTCCTCCCATCATCTCTGACCTCCCCACCACAAATAAAAACTTCAAAGATAAATGGTTCTGGCCATGGGCGACTGGGGACGAGTTCGAACGATCGACGACCATAGTGTCCTAGTCCATGACACCTTCTCGGATGAGGTAAAGACCCGACCCCCACTCCTTACTTTCACTGACTTCAACTACATTGTTAACATTGAACCATTTTCAGCTTGCTGGAGTGATCTCCCCAAAGTAAGCCACCAAATCCGAGCTTGGATAAAGAAAACTGTGGGATTTATCGGCCAGTGCAAAGATGTCATTGATTCCATGGCTTTCGCCGAATCGAGCCTTATCCCGAGCATACCACCACCACCACCGAGATGTCTTAGTAGATACTACATAATCTACTAACATACTGCCTATAGTCTTTTTCTTTCTTTTCTTAACTTTCTCAGACTCTAAATGCTTTTTCTGTCTTCGTTTCTTGCAGGAATGTCGAGCTTAAAGGCGCCTAGGGGAAGAGTCCAATCTCTTCTACAGTGGTCCGGCTGAGGCGGATTCAGTAATGCCCGAGCATGTATTACCACCCCGATCCCACCCGAAGCCAAACGAAAAGTCGTGGCGACCATACCTCCAACCGCACTCCCCAAGGTGCATTATCATCCGTAACTCCGAGCCCGCCAGCCCAAGATTCCGGGACCCTTCCTCAACCATCTAAGAAACGTCGTCACATAATCGGGAGTGACGAACCAGAGGAGCCAGTGCCACCCTCAACGAAGAAAACAACTGCTCAGAAGGGGAACGCCATTGTCGTAGCCCTTGCACAACCCAGTAAGGGCGCCCCGCTGCTTGGAGTGGATGATTTTTCTGGGGGGGTGAGGGACGATGTGGCCCATCTTATCCCCACCTTCAACCATCTAGTAACTACCGTTCCACTGGAGCGGGTCCCCTACATCGAGGATGTCTCCCCCGAGGATATGATTGAGAAATCTTGCACCATTCTACAAGAGGAAACTGTGCTTCACCTTTGAATTCCCATCTTTACTTTGGCAAATTAACCCATTCTTCTTATTATTGTAGGTCGGCTATGTTTTAATTGCCAACAATGACTTGTTGAAGAACCTATTATCTGAAGGGGGTCAGGTATAGAGGCTTCAAAGCCACCTGACTGAACAAGAAGTTGAAGTGATCAAGAAGGAGGAGGAACTCAAGGCGAGAATACAACAGCTCGAGGCTGAGGACAAAAGCCTAAAAAAAGTCGAGGTCGAGGCGACTTCTATGGCCGACTCCCTCCGAAGGTCCGCAATGTTCACCAATAAGGAAATAGATGACACGAAGGCCGAGGCATCGAGTCCTTGTAGTGGCGGGCCGCTACGACCGAGGACAAGCATGATGAGATGAGCAGGCAAAATGACAAAGATTTCGAGGACCTGGGAGCGATGTAGGCTAAGCAGACTACCGAGCTGGAAGAGGTCAAAGGCAAAGCCAAGCTCGAGGGGTTGGAGGACTGTACCTACATCCTCAAAGAGCTCCTACCAGAGGTGAACTTGGACATAGTACACATCGTGGTGAGGCTATACAAGGGGTAAATAACTGAAGATGAAGTTGTAGGAAACGCATTGCTTGCACAGCGGAAGCACGTTAGACACCTGTATTACACTTGAAAAAAAAATTTGCCTTTCCCTTTGAGTGGCCGAATGCAACCAGTAACACCACTGAAATTTTGCTTCTGTTTTAAATAAAATTCCAACCCCGAAACAGCCCCAATTAGTACTTGAACAGCCCCGAATAGCCGCACAAAAACTGGACTGTTCACGCTCAGTGCACTGTCGAAACATCCCCCAATTTGCATGACTAGTGGCTGTGTTCCAGTTCTATCTTTGCACTTGAAAACAACCCTAAAACAACCCTTTGTGTTTCCCAAAAAACTGGATTAAAACAAAATCAAATCGAGCCCCGAATCTCATTGGATGTGCTCGGCAGTGAGCAAAATAAACCCCCAAGGCCGTGAGTCAATGAAAAACAAAAGTGATGGATTTTGGTTCAACACCAAAAGAGTCTTCCGTGCTATGTCTCACAACCAACAGAAACTAGTGTGTACAAAACTCACAAAATAAATCCCTAAATGTTTTAGAGATTGAATCACGCTTAGATATTTTTGTTTGTTTTTCTTCTTGTTCTTTTATTTTATTTTCTCAACACTTTGAGAGAATTTGGAGAAGAAGAAGATGGAGGCTAGGGTTGCAAAAGAGATTAAGGCAAAAAGAAAAAAATAATTTTTCTTTTATACTTAGGTTTATTTGTTTCCAAAACAAGCAAACCTTTGAGATACACCCTCTCCCATTTTCGGCCATGGCATGATTTTCTTTTTAATTTTGTAACAACAATATTAACTTTCTATAAAGAAAATATATGTTATAAAATTGAAAAGTGCCAATGAAATTGTGTAACTTCCAAAATAACGCCAAGGGTTTCCAAAAACCCAAAAATTATAAATTCCAATTTTAGCCTTATTAAATTATATCATATATAATTTAATATTTTGTATTTAATAATTATCATATAATTATTAAAACCATATATTAAATTTTAATATATAGTTTCAAGTGTGACAAAATGATATTATTAATTATATTAATATTATTTATATATTTGTGAGTATATAATTGGACTATCCAATTATACTAAATCCGCTACAGTATATTGAGCTAGCACGAGGACCAAATGGACATACGGTTCCGAGCTCCAATAATCTCGAAATATTAATTAAGCTCTTAATTAAATATTCTGAATTATTAACTCATAGTTATTCTACAAAAACCAAAAGATGCACTCTCGTTCCCGCATATAGTATATTAAGCCGAACCACGTCAGTGTCCATCGATATAGTCACTACATACGGATTAACCATTCACGAATATCTCGTAATTAGAAACGGGTCATAATTTCTGTAATACCCCTCTAATTATTTTTACCTTAAGTACCATTGATTCTCTAATGAACGATTTATTCATAACCATTATGAATTTTAATCTTTCTATTCGTAATAAAAAGACTTGAGCGCTCTAACCGTTCAAGTACCGAATCAACCCTTAAGGAAGATACTTCTCTACTTCTTGAAATAAGGAGTGAACTCCATATCTATGTAAAATGTCCCCAGCTACACATCAGACCATGCCCCTAAAGAACGTAGATATTGGTCGGGACTGCTACACCAACCTCACCTTTGTAAATCAAAGGACATAGCCTGCCATGTAGGAGTTCGTAGTACACTCAGGATTAAGATCAATCCATATATGACCATCTAGTAGATCGAAATGAATTTCTTTATTTAATGGATATTATAATAAAGTCATTTTTATCTGGGTCCAGTCCTATATGATCATATCATACAAGGTGCCTCCACTCTCATGTCTCCACATGGACGATCTCGGATCAAGGTCACGATACAAATATAGAATGGACCGTAGCTATAGATAAACCACAAATAAAATACCTGCTTTGTTTGCTCTCTATGGACTATTTTAGATTATCAACTTCATGCATAAATCCTCTTGTGTATTATACTCATACACTAAGTCTGAAGGTATATGTATAATCTAGGGTAATCAGGATAATTTACAATAAGCGAAATTTAAACAAACACTTTGATAAATGAATAATGCATCATTTTATTTCAAAACATATAAAATGTTTACATTACATGAAGCTCTAGGGCATATATCCCAACAATCTCCCACTTTCACTAGAGAAAATGGGACATGTCACGTAATCCTAGACCATCTAGGTTACCTTCAAACACTTTAGCCGACAAGGTCTTTGTAAACGGATCAGCCAGGTTCTCTGCGGATGCAATCTTTGTTACATAAACATCTTCTCTCTGTACTATCTCCATGATGAGATGATATTTCCTCTCTATATGCTTTCCCCTCTTGTGGCTTCTCGGTTCTTTTGAATTTTCCACTGCACCACTATTATCGTAATAAAGTGTGAGTGGTTTATCCATATCTGGATCTCCCAAGAATTTACAAAGTCAGACTACTTTCTTTGTTGCTACACAAGCTTCTACATACTCAGCCTCAATGGTCGAGTCAACAACGCAAGATTGCTTTATACTCCGCCATACTATAGCCCCAGCACCTAGGGTAAACACTGATAAAGATTTTGATTTCCTAGAATCGACATCCGTCTGAA
The DNA here is from genome assembly GCA_019454045.1 of Zanthoxylum bungeanum. Lineage (NCBI taxonomy): Eukaryota > Viridiplantae > Streptophyta > Magnoliopsida > Sapindales > Rutaceae > Zanthoxylum > Zanthoxylum bungeanum. The sequence continues at coordinate 43,257 of SKCR01000031.1, forward strand.
AATCAGAGTCCGTATATCCCCTTAGGATTATATCTTCACCGGAATATACAAGCATATAATCTATTGTTCTCTTAAGATACTTGAGAATGTGTTTCACAGCCAACCAATGATCCAAACCTGGGTTAGACTGAAACCTACTGACTATTCACACTGCAAAACATATGTCTGGTGTCGTGCATAACATATCATATATGAGACTACCAACTGCTGAGGCATATGGGATATGTCTCATTTCTTTAACATCTTGAGGTGTCTTAGGAGAATATTCTTTTGACAAATGAATTCCATGTCGATAAGGCAAATTGTCTTTCTTGGAATTCTACATCCCAAATCGCACAAGGATCTTATCGATATAGGATGCCTGAGACATAACTAACAGTCATTTCTTACGTTCCTAAAGTATCTAAATCCCAAGAACATAATTGGTCTCTCCCAAATCTTTCATTTGGAATTGGTTAGCTAGCCAGGTTTTCAAGTCCGATAATATCTTTACATCATTCCCAATGAGTAAAATATCAACGACGTATAAAACAAGAAAAACCACATTCCCGTCAATGACACTATTGTATACACAAAACTCATCAACATCTTGCTCCAAGTCATAAGACTTGATCGTGGTATCAAATCTTATATTCTAATATTGAGATCCCTGCTTGAGTCCATAAATGGACATTTACAGCTTGCAAACCATTTGCTTTTGACCTTGGGCTATGAACCCCTCTGGTTGTACCATATAAATACTCTTATCAATATTGTCATTCAAGAATGTAGTCTTGACGTCCATTTTCTAAATCTCATAGTCATAATATGCAGCAATGGACAGAAGAGTACATATGGATTTGAGCATGGCTACTAGCGAGAAAGTTTCCTCATAGTCAACTCCATTTTTCTGGGTATAACCCTTGACAACTAGCCTAGCCTTGAAGGTCTGTACCTTCACATCCTCTCCCATCTTTATTTTGTAGATCCACTTGTAACCTATATGTTTTACCCCATCAGGTTAGTCTACAAGTTCCCAAATTGAGTTGGAGTACATAGACTTCATCTCAAGGTTCATGGGTTTGAGCCATTCATCTTTATCAGAATCATCTATTGCACTACGATAGGTCAATAGATGATCTATACCATCGCTGGATGCAACAACTTGTGCCTTTCCAACTCTTAGACAGTGATCAGGTTGTCGTACAACCCTCCTCTATGTCTAGGTGGCAGATCATTCTGATGAACTGTCATCCGACGCTCACATGTCGAAGGTGCTATGTGTTTATCAACTATCGTTGACAATGGTGTGTTGGTCGAACCAGTAAGTAACTCATCGAGTAACACTTTACTTCGAGGTTTGAACTCCCTCATATAGTCCTCCTCCAGAATCGTAGCATTTGTCGATACAAACACTTTATTATCTTCGGGGCTATAAAAGAATCCACCCATAGTCTCATTAGGATAGCCTAAAAATAGGCACACCTGAGAACGTGGCTCTAACTTAGTAGTCTTATCCTTCAACACATGTGCTGGACACCCACATATGCGAAAATATCATAAACTAGTTTTACGACCATTCCACAACTCTAAGAGAGTCTTAGGAACAGACTTAGATGGAACTACATTAAGGATATGCAATGTTGTTTGCAATGCATACTCCCATAACGAACTAGGCAGTGAGCTATAACTAAACATAGATCTTATCATGTCTAGTAGGTCCGATTTCTCCTTTTCACAACACCATTTTATTGTGGTGTTCCAGGTGCTGTGAGATGGGATATTATCCTATGATCAACCAAGAATTCCTCGAAATCTCTGTCAAGGTATTCTCCTCCACGATCTGATTGTAGAGTTTTGATCGTTTTACCTAACTGGTTCTCAACCTCAACACGATACTCTTTGAACTTTTTAAAAGTATCTGACTTGTGATGCATTAGGTAAACATACCCATATCTAGAATAATCGTCAAATGATGAAGTATTCATAACCACCTTGGGCTCTTAAATTCATTAGTCTGCAAACGTCCGCATATATAAGCTCAAGTGGTTGACTGGCTCTTATACCTTTTCCAGTAAAAGGTCTCTTGGTCATTTTTCCTTCTAAACATGATTCGTAGACTGGTAAAGTTCCGAGCTTTAACTGGTTTAAGGCTCCGTTCTTTATCAACCTATCTATCTGATCAAGGCCGATATGACCAAGTCTAAGATGCCACATATATGTGTCATCGTAAGAAATCTTTTGCCGTTTAGTTTTAGGTTTCTAAACCTTAAACATTTCAGTGTTGAGTAGTGACCAATGTGTTAATGGTTTAATAGATACAAGTTATTTTCTGAGTTTCCTGTGCATATGGTTAATACGTTTCTACCAATAATAACCAAATTGCTATTAAAAGAAATTGAAAAACCATCATCTAAGAGTTTAGAAACATAAATCAAATTCCTGCGAAAATCAGGAATAAGTAACACATTGTTCAAATTTAAATAATTATTATTTGTAAAATTTAAACTGGAAACTCCCACTGCTCTTGCTGAAACAACATCACATGTCCTGACCCTCATGGTGTAGTCACCTTCAGCAAGGTCCCTCCATGAGTCAAGTAGCTGCAAAGAAGAACAAACATGGTTATGGCTACAGAATCAACAATCCAAGTGGATTTATCATCCTCCACTAATAGAGATTCGATAACAAGTAAATCATATTTACCTATAGCCTTATTCTCCTTCAGCTCAGTAAGGTATTTAGGACAATTTCTTTTCCAATTCTCGTTCTTGTTGTAGTGTAAACATTTTCCCTTGGGCTTGGCATCCCTGGAGCCTTTCTTGTTGTTCTTCTTATTCATGAGCTTAGCATTAGCCTTCCCAGTTCCTTTCTTCTTTATCTTTGCAGATTTAGAAAACTTGGCAATATTTGCCTCAACACTGGGCTAACAAGGATCCACAAGCATGGACTCATAGTGGGTGAGCTCATTAAGCAGTTGGGTCAATGTAAAAGTCAACTTGTTCAACTCTTCGGAAGAGTTTCCATAATCATGGTCACCTGGCTACGCTCGTCAATACGAGCACCATGGGTTTCAGCAGTGTTGAGATAGGTTATCATCCTTAAGACATGCTCTCGGACTGATGTCACATCCTTCATCCTAGCAGTCATCGCTGAGACCACGGTCTCATGATGTTGACGCTCTGAATGTTGCTCGAACATGCCATGCAGTGACTCCATCATCTGAGATGCTGAAGCCATAGGTTCATGCTTTGCAGCAAGAACCTCGGACATCCTTGCTAGCCAGTAATAACGAGCTTTCTCATTTGTTACGACCCATTTCTGGTAGGCATCATGCACAGCTTGGCCAGCATTTCTGGTCGGCTTGGGAGGACACTCCTCCGTCAGGATAAACTTTAGGTCTTCACAGACCGGGATAACGTTCATGTTACTTTTTCACTTAACATAGTTTTCTCCCGTTAATTTGCATTTGAGAGTATGGAAATAATTGGAGAAACCATGGCTAAAAAATAAAATAAACATGCATTTAACATTCATTCATCGTATATTAAATTTATCAAACAATTTTGTCATAAAATTAAACATGATGCATGAACCATGAATAACGAATTAGAAACCTAAGAGAATTATTATGCCACAGAAATCAATCATCCCACAAATAAGTGCCCCTTAGGGTAGGTGAAGTATTTACATGATAGATCGAGACAATCTCAATTGATTAATATATGCGGGAATAACTCTTATTCCTATATTAACCAACAACCGTTTGATTCGACTAAGGAATTTCGATTAACATTTAATCATTCATTTGTGAGTGTGACTCGTTGTTTCGGGACCCTTGGACTTAACTAGTGAAGTGCCGCCGTAGGGTAGATCAGTTCACAAGATACATCTAGAATACCTATTCTCTCGGAATCCAAACCTGATATTGACCCAAATTGGACACCATCCGTAGGGGGATGAAAGCAAAGCCGTCTCGAGGCGTCTTTTGAATTTCACTTTTTCGGACTAACAATGGAGATCGCGGGATATATTGTCTTATATCCCTCTGCCACTCACTATTTTAAGTTTAAGGTTTCTATTTATAAAATATCTAATATTTTAATTTAACTAGTGTGAATAAATTTATGGCGGCTAAATCATAATTCTTATTTACACTAGTACACCATTACTTGGATGTAATGAAGATCGTCTAGCTTCCAATATATTAATTAGAATAAATGAGATTAATTTTATAAATAAAAAAAATTATTACATTGAAGAGCTTGAGCTTAAATTTTTAAAAATTTAAGTTGCCTACGTATCCTATAAGGGTGAGAGGAATCAAAGCTCACGTAGTTCCATTACAATTTTAAGACATATCCCCTTTGTAAATTACAATTTTACAATTATCAATCATCATTATCAGTTGATCCTTCGGCTCCGGTTCTGCTTGTACTTGTTCTTGCACTTGTAGATGCATTATCGAACAAATCTTCAAAATCATCGGGGGCATCTTCTTGTTGTCTCAGATCAGCTCGAGTTCAATCATCCACACAAGCTGTTGCTTCTAGAGTGTTTGGATGTAATGAAGATCGCCTAGCTTCCAATATATTACCTCCCAAGCTGAAGGCTTGCTCAACCGCAACGGTGGAAATAGGTGCTGCCAATATCTCTTTAGCAATAATTGATAAAACATTATATATATTTTGATGTCGGTTCCACCATTCAATGATTTTAAAAAATTTACTGCATAAACTTTCATTAGAAAACTCAAAATTTGTAGATAAATAATTATCCAATTCAGGGTTATTAGTTGTCGTATCCATAGCTTTTTTATTTCGTTGCAATAACCAACGATCCTCTGCGCTAAGTCTTGTTTGAATTACCGGTTCGCTACTACTAGATTCACCTAATGTTCCAAGTTATATCTTACAATATAATCATTAAATAAAACAATTAAATCATTTCTTAATTTCGTCATTAATCTTGTAATATCAATTTCATCTAATATTCCTAAATAACCATAATAAGCTTGTAAAGCACCATTCAAACCTTCTAATTTAAATCTAGGATAAAAAAACAACAGCAATAAGATAAAGTAAAGGAATTTCTCTAAAATAATTCAATCATTTTACCTTCATAACAGTAATGGCTTCGAACAAAACAATATCATTAGGATCGCTACTGTCAACATGCTCATCGAGAGTGCCAACAATATTCAAACTCTCAAGAAGAAATAAATGTGCTGTAGGATAATAAACACCGCTAAAAACTAAAGTAACATCATTAAAAACTCTTAAAATATCTAAAAAAAATTTACAAATATCCCATTGACTAGGATAAAGTGTGATATTTTGAACATGTTGAGAGAAAAAACTACATAATGCATCTTTGTATTGAAATACTTGACATAAAAGAAAATAAGTTGAATTCCAACGTGTTGGAACATCTCTTGAAAATTTAATCGGTTTAATACAATTTATTTTACAAAACTTCGTTCATTCTCTCCTAACTTGAGAATATGACCAAATACAGTTAAGTGCCGTTTTAATTGGATCAAGGAAAGGTGATAATAATTTTAGACCGTCTTGCACACATAAGTTAAGGACATGACATGTACAACGAATATGAAAAAACCGACCCCCTAAATTTGGGTGACATATTTCTTTAAATCATTGATGGATGCAGTATTTGCAGATGCATTATCAAATCCATTGTTAAAATTTTTTCTACTAAACCATATTCATCAAAAATTACCTTCATTATTCTATAAATATTATGTGCAGTATGTTGGTCATCAAAAACTCTAAATGATCAATAAGTCGTTTTTGCATGGTAAATGATGCATCAATCCAATGACAAGTCACACCCATGTATGAGTGTGTTTGCCAATGGTCACTCCAAATATCAGAACATATAGAAATACGACCTTTCATCTCTTTAAATATTTCATTTAAAATAATTTTACCATCTTTATATATTTTGAAAATATGACGTTTTGTTGTGTTTCGAGTCATTCTACATGCAGAAGGGTTTAAAGCATTATTTACGTAATTAGTAAAATGAAGTTTTTCACCAAAGCTTAAAAAAAGATGTGACATACAAGTTAATTTCGCAAATTCTTCTCTATTTTTTGCATCAGAATATTTAAATAAATCTAAAGCACTCGTACATCTACTAGATGATGCGTACCTGGCCATTTGAGTTTGCGTCGTATCAATTCCAAGTTCAATCGGATGATGTCTTTCCAAGTGCTTGATCATATTGCCGTATCCACCAGAAAATTTGTAGGTAACCCCACAATAGTTGCAAATTGCTCGTTGTGTATTATCTTCTAGGCGTTCCAAATGAAAATGAATTTTGAAAACATCAGAGGAACGAGCCTTAACTTCTCTTCTCCGTGATTCTGCACCGACACTAGGGCCGCTCTCTTGGGTTGGCATATTTGACATTATGTTCTCAGATGAGCTTGCCATTTTTTCGTTTGAGAAATTAGGAAGAAAAATAAGAAAATTGACTAATTACGAATGATAATAACTAATTGAATTGAGATTGAGAATACGATTATAAGAGAATTGTATTGAAGTGAGATTGAGAATAAGAAATTATAGAAAATGAGAGAGTTGAGAATTTTGTGTGTTGAAATAATGAAAAATGAATCATATTTATAGAGTTTTAGATTTTTTTGATACCAAAAATGCCCCTAAATATAACCGTTTTATTACCGTTATTAGGGATATATTAGTAATTTATATTTTAATTTATAATTTTTTTAAATTTTTTTTTTATTATTTGGAACGGCTACTAGCCGTTGGGGAAGGGTTCCAACCAGAATCGTTTCGGTTCCGGTTGGAACAGTCGGACCGATTCGGTTACGGTTCCACCGGTCGCCAACGATTCCGGTTCCAACCGGTTCGGTTCCGGTTCCGAACCGGAACCGTGGCCGGGTCTATCCATAAGTAATGTGAGATAAGCTATATGTAAATATTACAATGAATGACCACATAATTTATAATAATAAATTTATTATATATAATTATATAAATTATTATTAAATTAAAAATTATTATTATCATAATTTTTTTAATTTATTTTTAAATTTTAGAGATTATCTCTACACCATTAAGAAATTCTGATAATGTCAATATCTCATAACATTTCTATTTTGTATCAATGAACCACTACAATATAGTGATCTTATAAAAATGTCATTCTAAGATCATCATTCACTTAACACCGTTAATAGAAAAATGGCTCATTGATACAAAACAAAAACTAGAAATGGTGCAATGTTGTTGGCAAAAATCAACGGTGACTATATGTATTTTCCCCAAACATGAGGTGGTGCATAGATAATTTCCCTAAAATATATTATATTCTTTTTCCTAGAGGTTGCTACGTAGGTTTTATCTCTCCAAAACTGTCAACATATACATCTATAAAAAAAAATGAACTTATTAACTTTTCACATTTTCTATCCGCTAAATTTTTATTTTCTCAACTCTTCCAAATTCTTTATTTTCTAAGATTTTTTAAAACTGTTAATTTTTAATCTTTATAAATTCTAAGTTAATATGATTGACGAGTCATGTGCTACAACTTCAAGATTTTATTTTTCAAATTCTTCAATTTCTAACCTTTTTATTTTCTCAGATTATTCAAAGTTATTGATTCGTAGTTTTCTAGATTTTAAATTATTAATGATGAATGAGTCCTTTTAACTTTTGCAGTTTGATTAAAATTATTAAAAGTTATTAATTTATTATCTTTCTATATTCTAAGTTATTAATGATTGGATGCAATGGTGAACTGGAATAGCTCACACGTTAGTTGGGGCCTCTAAATTTATGAAAAATTATTACTCATTATAATAAGTAAGCCAAAAAACTATCTTTTATTGGTAAGGCCAAATATTTTAGAACTCGTTTAAGGCCATAAAAATCAGGATCCCTCCTGAATGGACGAGTCATAATCATATACTATTAATCCAACTTTTTATATTCTTTTAACTTCTAATATTTTATTTTCCCAATTGCTCCAAACTCTTATTTTTTAAGATTATTGAACATTATCAATCTGTAGTCTTTTCATATTCTAAGTTATCAATGATAAACAGGTGCTACTAATCCAATATTTTACTTTTCAAATTCTATTATTTCTAATAACTTTTCATTTTCCTAACTCTTTTATTGATTCTCAATTTTTTTTTTTAATATAACACTAATTGTATTAGTGTGTTACTGATGGACGACTCAATCTATAATATTTCTTTTTCAACTTCCCAAACTCTTCATTTTCTATACTAATTATTGAAAATTATTAGTTTGTAAATTGTAGTGTTTCTAAATTCTCATAATTATTAAAAATGATTAATTTATAATATTTCTATATTCTCATAATATTATTAATTTGTAGTATATATAGATTCTCATCATTCTTAAAAGTTATTAATATGTAATTTTCTACATTCCATATTTTCAATATAAAAAATGAGTTGTATTAAGTGATGCATTTAATTGGTATTATGACCTGCCAACAAGTCATAGGTCTCTAACAATAATTTAATTAAATTAATGATATGATCTACCAAGTGAGTCCTAAGTTATTAGATTCTTTTTTTTTTTTTTTGAAAATCAATCATTAACCTTTTATTTTCTCAACTCCTTCAAAATTTTCATTTTCTTTATTAATTATTAAAAATTATTAATTTATAATACATTTAATTAATGTTATGACCTACCAAACAAGTTATGGATCACTGGATTATATTTTTCACTGAGGGAGTATTACTAACTTATTTAATCATGGAAGTTCAAGAGTCATTGCTAACATAACCTATTAAATTAAAAGGCATTTACTAAAATCTCTATTACTTTTTGTTTTTTTATATTTTATTTTTTAGTATTTTCATTTTATACTCATTACTCATTTATTAGTGGGAATTCAAGAATCATAAGTTATATTAAGGCTAACTATAAGTGTCCTAGCCTAGCCAAATCAATATTTGCATTAATGATTTTATTATCCACCATAAAAGAGTATAAATTGGAATATGCTAGAAGAAGCCTTTGTTAATTTCAAAGAATGTTAGAATTGTTTGGACAATTATGATTTCATGTACAATATAAATTTATTTTATTTCTTACCTTTGATATCTATCATATTTATCATTATAAGACGAGTCGTGGATCACGTGGATTATTATATAGTTTATTTAATATTTATTAAATACGATTTTAAAATAATAGCTTAAAATCATCTATGGAAAAATACTTTCTAATTTTTCTCTCTAATACCATACATGCAAACTAAGACTATCATCCCATTATTTAAACATTATTTTTTCTTAAAGGTTTTCTATTTCTACAAGCAAACCATTGGTGGTATGAATTTAAATTATATTAATATTTATTAAGTGGAAGGTATGAAGGTGGGAACAAATACTTATATAACTGAATAAATTAAAAGTGATATTATTTTCTACTAAATATACAGAATCAATTAAAAAAAAGTCTTATTGGGAATTGGAACCGGAAAAATCTTGTTCAATTCTGATTTCATGTAAAAAAAAATGATTCTGTAGTGAATGCACAACTGTAGAATAAGATGGGGAGATTGCATTGTGTTTAGCATTTATTATTAATATTTTTTGAATGCACAACTGTAGAAGAAGATGGGGAGATGATATTGTGTTTGTGAAGGAATCTGTGATTAGACTGCTGTAGTGAAAAAGTTTAAAAGGACACTTATTCAGTTTAAGCTGATGAGAACCTGTTAGGAATAAGCTAAACAAACTCATATGAGATTGAGATCATTCTCAAGAAAGTCAAGACAGTTCGGGTGAAGCTATAAATCTCTGAAGAACAAGCAACAAAAACCTAGAGTGCTAATGGGGGCGCTGGGAACAAGTTGAGGGTTTCTCATAACTCACGAAAATACTTAATTTTTATTAAAAGATGTGTTGCTAAAAATATAATCTAAGTTAACTTTTTTATAACGAGGCTTTAACCAAAACCTTGACCTAAAATATATGAAAAGATCAAACTACCAACACGCCAACAAACATATATCCTAAACTAACCTAGGTTAACCCCACGTGCAAACCCATGCATGCTTAACCTAATTTCCAAACATAATAATAAATCTTAAGTAATACGCCAACATAAATAGAGGACCGAATTAAAATAAATGTCAAGCCGTAAATGAAATAACAATAACTAATAAATAAATGTACTAAAGTAGGCCAAGTATCATGATGCTCCATGATCTGAATAAGGTTCACCACTATAGGTTCGTCCAACTTCAAGCCCATACTCAATGTAGTAGAGGCTCGTGAATAGTCGGATATGGTCATCTGTACAAATCCATGTATTGCTTCATGAATCTTCTTGGCTTGAGATCTCGTGATTAGACCCTCTGGGATATACATGGTAGTGGTCCGTCCATGTGCATCATGGGCCTCATCATTCCCCCTCTTCTCAAATGGATTCGACTTCGAATCTGCATCAAACAAAAATATATCAGAAACATTAAATGAAGTAGAAATATTATACTCACATGGAAAATCCACTTTATAGGCATTGTCATTGATCTTCTCAAGGATCTGAAATGAGCCATCGCCTCTGGGTTGGAGCTTGGACTATCGTTGCTTTGGGAATCGCTCTTTTTTCTTGTGCACCCAAACCCAATCGCTTGATTCGAACGATACGTAGTGTCTGCCTTTGTTGGCATGCGAGGCATACTGTTCATTCTTATTCTCAATGTGCTTTCGTGCTTTATCATGAATGGACTTGACCAAATCGGCCTTGCGCTTATCATCGAGACTAATCCTCTTATCAACGGGAAAAAGCAATAAATCCAGAGGTGTTAGTGAGTTAAAATTATACACAATTTTAAAAGGAGAATAAGAAGTGTTAGAATAAATATTACGATTATATACATGTAAGGGTTTTTAGGGGCAGAATCCGGTAACGCAGCGGAAGCGGTGGAAAATCAAATTTTCCGATTTCAAAAATTTTTCTCGGATTAATTAAATAAACATATTTATTTAATATTCCAATAATCAAATTATGAAAATAAAATTCAATAAATCATATTTAGGTGATTTACCGAATTGCCCTTACACTTGGTATTTAGACCATTTTAGTCCGAAATTGATCAAATCAATTTTGAATGATTCTAAATCATTTCTAAGATGAACTTAGCATGTTCAAAACATCAAAACACCAAAAGCACCAAAATCCCCAAATATTACTCAATTGGTCGAATGCTCCCAATGGTGGGCAATTTGTGCATTTTGTCATTTCATGCATCAAAACACATCAAGATGTAATCCAATGAACATGAAACTTTATATGCATCATATACACACCCAAATGCACAACATATATGAAAATCCCCAAATTTGGAATTGGTCATGAACCTTAATTTTTCAATTTCATCAAATTGGACAAATTAGACCAAATTGGTTAAATCAATTACTTCAATCATCATTCTTCCATCCAATCCAAGTCTCAACACAATGAAACAACTCAAGATCAAATCTAGGTCATCTAAGAGTGGGTCAAAAACTCTAGATTAGCAACAAGGTTTCCAAAACCATAAAAGAATACTTATAACTACACTAGTCACAAGCTTTCTCCATTATACATGCTCAACACTTTCATCAAAGTTCACAACCAAATAAAACACAAACTATAAGAAGAGAGACAACAACAAAGCAACACAAAATGATGCTAAGCATGTTAGAAACAATTTTCATGTTGAAGACTTTGAAAGATAACTTACAAAATCATAATTTTCCAAGCCATCTTCCTTTAGGCTTCAAGCTTTTCTCTCAACTTCTTTTATGTTTATTTTGGTATCAAATGAACTCCTTAAACCCTAAAATGAAATGAAACAATATATACCTCCTCCAAAAGAAGCCTTGGCCGAAATTGGTGGAGAAATATACAAAATATCATGATATTTTATTTCATTTAATTTTGCTTATCAACTTGCCACTTTAATCATCAAACAATTTAATGAATAAAGTAAGTCAACAATCGCAACTCAAAAATATAACCATTATATTTAATTAAGGGTCTTGGCCGAAATTATGTATACATATATACCCAAATTTCATTTCAAATTCATTTAACAAAATTTGATCAACTTGATTAAATATCTAAAAAACACTTTATTAGATATTTATCACTTGGTCAACAAAGGCAACAATGCCATTTAATTCAAATATCATAAGTTAAGATATTTATATTTTAATTAATTTAATCATTTAACAATTAATTAATTAATTAATTAATCAAATACAAATATATTAAATATATGTATAATATTTACATTAAATATCAAATACATATATTTATTTAGGATATTAGTCAAATATCTCAATTTGACTATTTAATTAATGTGTATTTAAATGAATCAAGTATTAAATGTAAATACACAATAATTAACTAAATGACTATCGGGTCCCTTTAGCATGTATCTTGTGTTTAACATTTAAACGACTTAATAAATAATCAATATTATTTATTAATGTTGCTCTAGTGCTCTACGAGTATATTTCATTATTGAGACTCTCTAGATTCAGGTATATCCGTCACGAAATCCAATTTCGTGTCCATAATCTATCCACCCGTAGATTATGACGATCACGGATAAACTAGCTGAATCATACAGGTCGAGGTCATTGCATACGTATAATCCCTCCGTCACAGGTATCCAGATAATCCCAGAGATATAGATGTAAACGTCAAATCTCTATAGGTATTATCTCGTCGACGTATCTATTAGCAATCTTTAAATAACACTCGGAACTTACTTCCGATGTATACTGTGGCCACAGATTTAACAGACTGCTAAATATATATGGACTACCTATGCTCTGTACACAGAACTGACGGATCCTATCTTGACACATACAGGATATCCTGAGGATCGATCCACACCCAACGAACAGGCGGAGGTCTGATCTAAATAGATCGGTGACGTGACTGTCATCTAAGTGTGGAGGATGTCTCATACATCCACAGTGGTGTCTCAAGTCGAAGGACCACTATGCTACTCAACCTGAGAAGATTCTTATTGACGTTGGTGTACCATCCATTAAGAATCTTCGGTGAGCCGTTCAGTGTTTATCCACTATAAACACCTACACGTCTATACGAGTCTCCATAGACTCATGGTTCATGGGGATAAACCATCGGACCAAGTCTCGATATACGACATGTACTGGTCTCAACGGATTTGACTAACCGACCCGTGTTAGCAAATCTTGACCAGGAACTATGTTTGATAATATACATATAGCAGTGACACTTCCCAATGTCAATTACAAACTAACTTTGTAAATGTGTACTGCATTATATATTATCGGGCCTTTGTCTAATATATACATATCACTAAACCACATTTAGTTTCAATCTAATCGTAATCAGATCGAATACGTATATAAAAACAAGAGGTGCAACCATAAATAAGTAATATTATGGAATAACGGGATGTTCGTATTCATGAGTCAGACATAAATACGGTCCGGATTGGAGCTCTGAGCACCAACCCCAACAATACAAACTCAATGAAAGATAAATATTCTTCCCATGAATTCAAATTCTTAGAAATAATAGTACGCAATAGTCAGGACGAGATTCTGTTAACGACTTCGGTCTGACCATCAGTCTGTGGGTGACAAGTGGTGGAAAATAAAAGTTTTGTTCTCAGTCTACCCCATAAAATTTTCCAAAAGTGACTTAAAAACTTCGCATCCTTATCTGATACTATACTCTGAGGCACTCCATGTAAACGAACAACCTCTCGCAGCAATATATGTGGCATCATATGATTCGTGAAATGCAATAAAGTGTTCCATCTTGTAAAAATGATCAACCACAATAAAAATAGAGTCTCGTCCCTTCCTAGATCTAGGAAAGCCTAACACACAAAGTCCATGGAAACATCTACCCACGGTGTCTGGGGAACATGTAATGGTGTATAAAGCCAATGTGGTTGAACTTAGATTTTTCCTTCCTACAAGTAATGTACCCATCACAAATGCGCATGACATGCTTCTCCATTTTAAGCCATAAAAATGCTCAAGAAAGATATCCAATGTTTTCTTAACATCAAAATGACCTATAAGACCCCCACAATGTGCTTCATGCACCAATAACTCATGCAAGGAACAACTAGGCAAACACAATTTATTCTCTTTAAATAAAAAGTCATATTGTCTATAAAATTTATCACAAGCACTTTTCTCACATGTATTGTAAATCTCAACAAAGTCATGATCATTCACATACAAGTCCTTTATAAATTCAAAACCAATAAATTTAGAACTCGAGGATGTAAGTAAAGCATATTTGCATGACAATACGTCAGCAACCACATTCTTCTTACCTTACTTATATCGAATGACATATGGGAATGTCTACACGAATTCCATCTATTAATACAACTACCCCAATCGATAATCATGTTGCATACTTTGTTCTGGTTTAGGCATCTAATATGGAATATATTCTCTCATTGTTGAACCATATTATTCTCAACCTTGGCCTGGGTACTCAAGCATGTCGGGTCACAAGAGACTCCCCATTGATTGCATATTCAACCCTTCTTTATCAGTAATATCTTCCAACTCGGGCATCTCATCCGCAACATCCTCACCATCTGAAATCACCTCACCATCACCCTCATATACATGTTCCTTTTATTAGGGCATTGCGAAGCTATATGAGCACTCTCTAAATACTTGAAACATTTAATGTCACGACTCTTATTTGGTAGCGTGTCAATTTTTGGCTTAGGCTTGGTGGTGAAATCTTCCCTTTATTTGGGGACTCTAATCTAAACCTAGATGTGGTGTCATCCCTGTTATTATCTCCCTATTCTGGCTTTCATGTGTTGTTTAGACCCGAGTTGCTCTTCAATATAATTTTTCGCTTCAATTGGCGTTCTACTTTCATTGTCATGTACATCATATTGTCTAACCCCATATAATGCTGCAATTCCACTACATTTGCAATCTTCTTATTCAACCCACTCAGAAATTGTGTCATAGTGGCCTCTCGGTATTCCTCTATATTAGCTCGGATCATGGCAATTTTAATCTTCTTATGGTAGTTTTTTACACTCTGAAACCGTTGTGTAAGATTCTGAAGCTTGTGGTAGAAGTCTCGGTAGTAGTGGCTAGGTAAGAACCGCTACCTCATAACTGTCTTCAATTCTTTCCATATAGTGATCGGGCACTCCCTATTCCTCATAATGTTTGTCATCATCTGGTCCCACCAAACAAGTGCATAATATGTAAACTCAATAACAACCAACTTTACATTTTTCAGCTCTGAATAGTTATGGCAATAAAAAATAATGTATAGTTTACGTTCCCATTTTAGGTAAGCTTCGGGATCACTCTTGCCTTGGAAAGAAGGAGTAGTCATCTTGATTTTACTCAAGTCACCATCTTTCCCATCCTCATGACCCCTCCAGAACATCATTTCATTCCTACCTCTTCTAGGTTGAAATCTACCTGTATCCACTTCCGAAACTCTATCAAAGTCCTCATCATAGTCAAATTCATTCTCGGCCTCCATCTTATCCATAGGTACAGTCTGTCGCTCACTAGGTCTAGGGGGAATAGGCCCCGCCTCATAGGCTTTAGGTGGTCGTGGTGGTCTACTTTCCTGAGTGTTATTGTGATTCATCGCCTTCACTTCATCTCGAACATCCTTCATCAACTCTAATACCTTAGCAAACTCTTACTGAAACGCCATTACAGAATTCGCAACATCTCTCAATATGTGGAGAATTGTCACTCTGGCTCGGAGTTGCGGCTTCTCTGAACATGCTTAAATTCTCCTATGTTTCTCTATCTTTTTTTTTCTTTTTTTTTCATGCAATAAAAACGTTGGTAATAAAAATAAATAAAATGGAGAATCCTCACAGTTCTCTCTTGTTTGTCACTCAAATGGTTTTTATTCGAAACTAAGCTCTCCCACACTCGTCTTTTACCTCTGTTGCCCTCGGACGAGTCTCAAAAGAATTGAGCCTAGTATTATCGAAACCCTTAGTTTTGTCACAGTGGCTTTGTTCAGCTTAATCACAAGTGCAACAAATAGGTAGACACAAGAAGAAAGGGAACGAGACGATGACATGATTCACGAGACTTAGTAAAGAAAGTGAGGAAGAGAACAAGCTAGTTAAGTGCACACGAAAGAAAGAAAACACACACTATAGATTGCGGCAAATAGGATAATAGGTAACCAGTTTCACTCAAAATTTGGAATTTTTAAACACTCACAAGTAAATTACCTCAATCACATCGTCTCAAAAATACGAACATTAGGAAAAAAATTACATGTGGTCAAAATTTTAAAATTTTATACTTTTTTTTTAAAATCGAGTCCCTCGAACCTTCTAAGACGTTTGATGTACTAGGATTTGCCTAGTTTCGATTAATTGCCAATTTCCCTCACCAAGTTACCTATTGCCACAATGAGTCATAAGGCTTTAGAACCCTATGTTATGCAAATAGAAATTGTGATAAACTTGACAGAAAATACAGGGTAGAACGGAACAAAACAGAATCAATGAAACGCAGACAGGAAAAGAATGAAACGCGGAAAGTAATGAAAAGTAATAAAACACAAACATAAAAAAGGAAAATGAATGACAGAAAACGCAGCACACAAAAAAACAAATGGACACAAGATAAAATAAATAATAAGAAAAACAAATAGATATGTGAACTGACCTTGGAACCTTTGTTCTAATACCAATTGATGAGAACCTGCTTGGAACGATCCAATCAAACCCATACGAGATTGAGATCGTTCCCAAGAAAGGAAAGACAATTCGGGTGAAGCTCTAAACCTCTGAAGAACAAGCGACAGAAACCTAGAGTACTAATGGGGGCGCCGCAAAGGATTTGCAAACCTTTTATAAGCCAAAACCAGTGAGAACAAATAGAGAGTTTCTCAAAGCTCATGAAATACTTAATTTTTACTAAAAGATGTGTTGCTAAAAACTTAGTCTAAGTTAGCCTTTTATAATGAGGCTTTAACCAAAACCATAACCCAAGAATGAAAAGACCAAACTACCCACACGCCACCCATGCATGCCTAACATAATTCCCAAACATAACAATAAATCCTAAATAATACACTAATATAAATAAAAGGCTGAATTAAAACAAATATCAAGCCTTAAATAAAACAACAATAACTAACAAATAAATGTACTAAAGTAGGCCTAAGTATCTTGATGCTCCACGGCCTGAATAAGGTTCACCACCATAGGTTTGTCCAACTTCAAGCTCATACTCAAAGTAGTAGAGGCTCGTGAATAGTCGGATATGGTCCTTTGTACGAATCCATGCATTGCTTCTGAATCTTCTTAACTCGAGATCTCGTGATTGGACCCTTTGGGACATGCACGGTGGTAGACCAGCCAAGGTTTCGATTCCGAACCAGAACCGAACCGGTTGGAATCGGACGGTTCAGTTCCAACCGGTTCCGGTTTCGATTCCAGAACCGGAACCGAATATAACTGGTTCGGTTAGGGTTCTTACCCCAACCAAACCGGTAGGAACCGCTGGAACTGAATGGTTCCAGCGGTTCCTACGGTTCCAATCGGAACCGTTACTAGCCGTTGGGCTGGAGCAGGGAGCCCAACGGCTCCCTACCCCAATGTTAAAAAAAAAGTAAAAAAAAAATTTGATTTCCCAAATTACCCCTAATAATATTAATAAAATGGCTAATTTTATGGGCATTTTGGGTATCACAAAAAATTTCTAAAAATGTATAAATATTGGCCATTTTTCATTATTTCAATACACCAATTTCTCAATTCTCAATTCTCTCATTCTCAATTTCTCTCATCTACAGTTATAATTTATCATTCTCAATTCTCTAATTCTTTAAAATTTCTTAAACAACAAATGACAATCTCATCTGAGAACACAATGTCAAATATGCCAACCCAAGAGAGCAGCCCTAGTATCGGTTGGAATTAAATTAGAGAATTGAGAAATACCATTTGTAAATTAAATGGTATTAAACCGATAAAATTTTCACGAGATGTTCCAACACGTTGGAATTCAACTTATTTTCTTTTATGTCAAGCTTTGCAATACAAAGATACATTATGTAGTTTTTTTCTCAACATGTTCAACATATCACACTTTTTCCTAGTCAATGGGAAATTTGTGACAAAATTTTAGTTATTTTAAAATTTTTTAATGATGCTACAAATATTTTTAGTGGATTTTATTATCCTACAACACATTTATTTATTCTTGAAAGTTTGAATATTGTTGGTACTCTCGATGAGCATGTTGAAAGTCCTGATCCTAATGATATTGTTTTGTTTGAATCTATTAATGTTATGAAACGAAAATGATTGCATTATTTTAGAGACATTCATTTACTTTATCTTATTGCTGCTGTTTTTTTATCCTAGATTTAAATTAGAAGGTTTGAATAGTGTTTTACAAGCTTACTATGAATATTTAGGAATATTAGATAAAATTGATATTACAAGAATAATAGATAAAATAAAAATTGATTTAATATAGTTATTTAATAATTATATTAGAAGATATAACTTGCAATCAGTATGAAAATCTAGTAGTAGCGAACCCGTAATGCAAACAAAACTTAGTGCATGTGATCGTTGGTTACTACAACGAAATAAAAAACATAGGGATAACACGACTAATAACTCGAAATTAGATAATTATTTATCTATAAATTTCGAGTTTTCAAATGAAAGTTTAATTAGTATAAATTTCAAATCCTTGAATGGTGGAACTGACATCAAAATATATATCTTGTATTATCAATTATTACTAAAGAGATATTGGCAGCACTTGTTTCCACTGTTGCGGTTGAGCAAGCCTTTAGCATGGGAGGTAATATATTGGAAGTTAGACGGTCTACATTACATCCAAGCACTCTAGAAGCAACATCATGTGTGGATGATTAGACCCGATCTGATCTGAGACAATAAGAAGATATCCCCGATGAATTTGAAGACTTGTTCGACAATGCATCTGCAAGTGAAAACGGAACTAGAGCTGAAAGATCAACAGACACTGATAATGATGTTCGATAATTAAAGAATTATAAAATTACAATGGGGAAATATCTTAAAATTGTAATGGAACTACGTAGGGGTGGCAAAATTCGGATCCGGACCCGGATCCGAATCTGCACGCTCTTCAGGCGACCCGGGTCCGGATGTGGACTCGGGAAAACGCATCCGGCTCCGGACCCGGGATCCGCAACTCCTCCACTGTTTTTTTCTTTTTTCTTTTTTAAGCTCCACTATTCAATACTATGTATTAATAATATCACAACAAGTTTGAATACATATTAGAAATGTGATAAGTTTGAATTAGAAATTACAAAACACATAAAAATACTTAAGTTTGAACTTCAAAATTTTGATTAATTTTGACTTTAATTTTTTTTTTTTTTTTGCATTTAACCGGGTCCCGGGTCCGGAACCACCCGGACCCAGTTAAATGCGGGTATTCATATTAAAGACCTGGATCCGTAATTTTTTTTTTACGGATCTGGGTCTAACCGGACCCGGTCATCCGGGTCTCCTTGCCATGCCTAGAACTACGTGAGCTTTGATTCCTCTCACCCCGTGAGGATACGTAGGCAACTTAAGCTTTAAAAATTTAAGTTCAAGTTCATTAATTTAATAATTTTATTTTTAATTTTTTTAGACAATAATTTTATTTGTAATTTAATGTAAGTTTATTATATAAATTCAAATTCATAATTTTAAATTAATTTTTCATTAATTTAAATCTCAAATTTTTTATTTTCTTATAAAAAAAAAGAACCGAATGGAACCGAAACCGGAACCGAACGGTTCAGTTCCGGTTCCGGTTCCACTTAAGTGTGAAACCGGAACCGAACCAGAATTAACCGGTCCGGTTCCGATTCCATACTCGTGGAACCAGGAACCGACCGGTTCAGTTCTAATTCGGAATCGAACCGGTGGCTGGGTCTATACGGTGGTGGTCCATCCTTGTGCATCATGGGCCTCATCATAAGCAAGCAATCGTTTATCTTTAGTTATATTAGCCATAGAAGCTGGATCTGGCTTAAAGTTACAAAGTTCAGTGAGTTGTAGAGCTTTTATCTCAGGAGATAGAGAATTAAAATTAATTTAAATCATTTTTTTTTTTATTTTATTAAGTAATTTTGCGGTTCTGAATCTGGTTCCGATTCCGGTTCAGAATCACAAAAATACGATTCAAAATCGAAACCAAAACCGCACTTTTACGATTTGGTTTCGATTCCTCTTTTTAAGAACCAAAAACGCCGGTTCCTGAACCGCTGCCAAGGCTACTCTAAGCTCCCCAACAACCGTACCAATTGAAACCTAAAGCATACATTTATTGATGTGATCTATTTATTAGGTAGAGCACAAATTATACTATTTATTATATGGATTCACACATTTAGATTAAATCAAAACTGTTGTTTAATTTAATGTCCACTATACCCCTGTAGCACAAAGAAACTAATATCACAAAACAAATAGAAAGAATTACAATTTTAACATAAATTTTACAATGATGTACACAAGATAAATCTACAGTAATTCCCAATAATAATGAATGGAGATTATCTGCCTTCGTCAATAGAAGAATATGAGATAGAGTTTCTAGAATATTCCTCAACAAAACTGTTGCCTCCGGAAGTTTTGGTAACACCAGTGTTGGTACTACTCGCATAAGTGTTAGTATTGGTATTAGTATTAGTGAAAGCAGAAGTTGAGGTAGTAGTTGTCCAACGTCCTCCACGACCTTGAATTGCCGGTTTACCTGGCTTCGGCAAAGTAAATGAGTCGCCTGAAAGCATGAGATGAACAGAGTTCATGTCAGGTCTTTCTGCGATGCTTTGTTGACAACACAATAGCCCGAGCTGAATGCACATTGCTGCCTCATCACGATTGCACTTTGTGAGGCTTGGATCCACTAATTTTAATGCCTTCCCGTCTTGAAAGACTGCCCATGTCTGTATAAGAGAGCCCAAAAAAAAAAAAAAGGTTCAGGCATACTGACTAGTTGCTTGCTCTCCCTTTTACAAAATTAAAATAAACAATACTAGTAGCTCAAGCAAACCACAACTTTCCAACAATCCATTTCATTCATTAAAAAATGAATTAGTACTACTGTACTACTATAAAATTGAGGAATTAAGAATTTATACTTCTTTATTATCTAAAACCGGTTTACCAAACTACAGATCCTGCAGCTAGTTACAGAAAAGTTGATCTAATCAAATTAGCACTTCCTATCATATGTCGTTTCATCCATACGATCAAATCAGCTAATGGAAACCAAATTCTCAAATACAAGCAGGGTCTAGAAGATCATCCGAAAACTAGAATTGAGATTTAGTATTGCAGCCGATTGCAGACTAAGATTTGATAACTGTGAACAGCAGAGAAAAAAAGATGACAGAAAGAAGCACAGTCCAAAAGTTTGAAAGCACTTCAAGTTCGGATAAAATTCATAAAACCTCAGTGGTCTCCCTAATTTATCATCATGGATCAGAGAGGAGAGGGGCAAATGTTTCATACTGTACTCACCCAGAAATTGAGAAACAATAAAAATCCTAAAATATCCGAAAACCATAAGTAGACAATCCTTTCAACTTGAAAAATTAAAAGCCCTCCCTTTTTATCTTCAAATCATGATGATTTTGGCAATTGTCAGGCCTGGTTCATTAAACAAAAGCATCAATAACAATGTTGCTTTTTGGCTATGACCACACATAGAACAGGCTTTTCATATCCACATTTCACAAAATTAGATATTCATATCTAAAGTTATTTTAGGCAAGAAGAGGATCTGAATTCTCCATGGAATTAACTTACATAGCTCAGGAGGTCTGCTTTTTCTGCGCCAAGACGTCCATCATAATTCTTTCTTCCACTTACAATCTCTAAGACCAAAACTCCATAGCTGAAAACATCTGTCTTCACTGACAAATATCCATGCAACGCATATTCAGGGGCCATGTAACCACTGCATAACAAATCCTTCAATTAATCCAACTTCTCAAAGAAATAAATCAACCTATGAAAAATTTAGAATAACATAAATCTAAAAACCACTTAAGGATTATTTTATGGGTAAAAAAAAAAAAAAAAAATTCTGACAAGTGAAGAAACTACTCACTGGGTACCAGAAATCCTGAATGTATCAATGTGGGTATCTTCCCCAGGAAATAGTCTCGCCAGGCCAAAATCAGAGATTTTGGGATTCAGTTGCTCATCCAGCAAAATATTACTAGCCTTAATGTCTCTGTGAATGATCCTTTCAGGGGCCTCCTCATGCAGGTAGAGAAGACCTCTAGCCACACCTGTAACTATTCGGTATCGTGTGGTCCAATCCAGAGCTAAAGACTTGGTCTTATCTGCAAATTTTTAACTCTCATATTAGTAGTCCTAATTTCAACCAAACAATCTAGCTGAATTTTAGTTTATAATAAGTTATGTAGGAATTCATTTCATATCTTTCTCTTACCGAAGAGAAAGTAATCAAGGCTTTTGTTTGGCAGGTACTCGTAAACAAGCATCTTCTCAGGTCCTTCTGCACAACAACCAAGCAATGTGACCAAGTTCTTGTGCTGAATTTTCAACAACACCTTCACCTCATTAGTAAATTCCCTTAATCCCTGCCTTGAGTCTACCGAAAGCTTCTTCACCGCTATTTCTTGACCATTTGGCATTAATCCCTACAAAAACAGGCTAAATTTCATTACAAACTTAACAGTAATTCAGACAATTCCAAGACTCATCAGTCATCACCAAACAAAATAAAAGCGGATAAATATTTATAATATTCAAAAATTAACAAGAACAATAACTTTACGACATGGAGGGTATTGGATTTATTAATTATATCATTTGGGTGAAACTGTAACTTAAAATAATCAGTATTTGTCTTATGTAGTTTTAGTTTTTTTTTTATCAAACTTGCATTGAATGGACAAAAAATATAGGCACCATATAAGGAACAACAAGAAACATTTGTTTCATAAATAAATAAATAACCATATTAATTAATTACTCTCACCCACCATTAATTTAATATTAAACTAACTAAAGAGTTTTTTTTTTTTTTAACAAGTTACTAAATTTAAAAAAAAAAAAAAAAAAAAAAAAAAAAAGGAGCTTACCCTGTAAACGGGACCAAACCCGCCGTGGCCGAGCTGATTCAAGTCGGAGAAAAAGTTGGTGGCAACTTGAAGAGCATGAAGCGAGAAGAAGAGGTCCCAAGAGTCGGCGCCGGCGCCATCGGAGTCTTCGGCTGATCCTCCAGAGGCTCTCGCGCCAGTGAAGCAGGAAAAGAGACTAGACAGAAAGTTCTTCAAGTTCATCGACTGAGCAGACAAGAGATGATGATGATGAAGAAGTTGATAATCCAAATCGAACGGCGGAGAATGCGAGAGACGTTGATGATTTATTAGCGTGGGGAAAAATGCAAAGTTTGTTTGTTGAAGAAGCTTAAGTTGGTACATTTGGCAAGAGCTTTGAAGTTGAAGAAATTTGTTGCTATTGAAATTTGTTGCTATTGACTTGTATTCAAATGAGTCAACGAATTAGTTTGGTTGACGGCTGATTTTCGTCTCAGGGATAATAAGGGAAATATTATTTTTGGGATAACATTCTTTCAACAGTGATTTTTTTTTTTTGTTATGAGAAACCAAAAACAAACTTAGTGAAAGGCGGAAAAACACATAGATTGGCACAGAGTTTTAACGTGGTTCGACGGATTGGATCCAACCTACGTCTACAGGCACAAAATGGATGAGTGTTTTATTACTGAAATGTGCTCGGCCGACCTGTTTTGAATGAGGTCGATGTATGGCCGAACAGTTGAAAGAGATTACAATTGCTATTTTTTCAAGGAGGACCCCTAAAACATGAGACTACCCTCCCTTTATATACCCCTAAAATATAACATTGTTCTTCCCACTTGCAATGCTTCCCATGTGCCACCTGACCGATTTGACGGGTTCTCTGCCCTAGGCCTGCCCTTGCCGAAAATAAGCATGCAGCCTGATGGTTCCGTCACATCAACTCTGTTTTCTCCTCTGCCACACGCAACAATAATGGTGACAGCCTGGATGGTGCCTCTGGGAGATAACACACGTAAAGGAAAATCATAGACTCTAGTCTTCTGTCGGTTGCTAAGTGGTCGGCCAAATACATCACTGAACCCATCGAGCTATTTCCGTCCTATCCTGAAATGTCTGAGCTCTTCAACCTACTCAAAGGGTGAGCAGAATAGGCCCGAACCGAGCTGATGACTTAAAGTGGTCGGCCATAGCTCTGAGGTGATTGGTCTTGTAACTCATACCATATCACGTGCTATGGTCGGCCAGATCCGAGAGACCGTATTCGGACTCTGCCGGGCCGAGGAGTGACTAATACTTTCCGAACATCCGTCCCTTTTGAAAAAAAGGGAAATTCCTATTGAACAATGCGACCAGAGGCAGAGATGGAATTTCCTTTTTTGCTCAGAGCTATGGCCGACCACTTTAAGTCATCAGCTCGGTTCGGGCCTATTCTGCTCACCCTTTGAGTAGGTTGAAGAGCTCGGACATTTCAGGATAGGACGGAAATAGCTCGATGGGTTCAGTGATGTATTTGGTCGACCACTTAGCAACCGACAGAAGACTAGAGTCTATGATTTTCTTTTACGCGTGTCATTTCCCGGAGGCACCATCCAGGCTGTCACCATTATTGTTGCGTGTGGCAGAGGAGAAAACATAGTTGATGTGACGGAACCGTCAGGCTGCGGGCAAGCCTAGGGCAGAGAACCCGTCAAATCGGTCAGGTGGCACATGGGAAGCATTGCAAGTGGGGAGAACAATGTTATATTTTAGGGGGTATATAAAGGGAGGGTAGTCTCATGTTGTAGGGGTCCTCCTTGAAAAAATAGCAATTGTAATCTCTTTCAACTGTTCGGCCATACACCGACCTCATTCAAAATAAGTCGGCCGAGCACATTTCAGTAATAAAACACTCATCCGTTTTGTGCCCGTAGACGTAGGTTGGATCCAATCCGCCGAACCACGTTAAAACTATGTGCCAATCTGTGTGTTTTTCCGCCTTCCACTAAGTTTGTTTTTGGTTTCTCATAACCAAAAAAAAAAAATCACT
The DNA here is from genome assembly GCA_019454045.1 of Zanthoxylum bungeanum. NCBI lineage: Eukaryota > Viridiplantae > Streptophyta > Magnoliopsida > Sapindales > Rutaceae > Zanthoxylum > Zanthoxylum bungeanum. The sequence continues at coordinate 68,421 of SKCR01000031.1, forward strand.
GTTGAAGGAAGGTTATCCCGGAAATGATATTTCCCTTATTGTCCCTGAGACGAAAATCAACTGTCAACAAGTCTTGTATAAATTTGGATTCGGTGGTAATATTTGTTTGTTATTAGTTTTTATTTATGTTTTGTCATGCGTGTAGGATTCAATTATTATATTTTTTTTATAGAATAATTAATTTTTAATTATAATTTATAAAAAAATTAAAATACTTTTTTTTCTTGTATTTAACTATTCTCCATTCATGTTATCAATTTTGTTGCAACATTACTCAAGTTATGTTGTAACAAAATATTCTCTTTATTTTTGTATTTATCTTTTAGCATTATTAGAAGCAAAAGAGTTCTTAAAAGGGAGAGAGAGAGAGATGCATAAGGGGGAGATATTTTAGCTAGCAGCGTCAGCGTTGGCGTGTAAGAGGGGGGCAAAAAAGAAAAAGAAAAAGTTAGCCTGGGTCTTTTCCTTGTTGTGGACTATAATAATTAAAGAGTTCTTTAACATAAAAGGAAATACGTCAACTCTTTTTCCGTCTGTATTAAATCACCATTTTCGGATTTAAATAGAGTAGGTAAAATTTTTGATTATCTCAAACTCTTAGGAGAAACGTATTCCCTGAATTTAAATCCAGAACTTCAATATCAGATCATAAATCATACACCACAAAGTCACGATCCTTAGAGACGAAAGACATCATCTCATTGAAGGTCTTTTGTAATTTCTTATGTCTATATTTACAATATTAGTGGAGAAATTTTTTAATATCACCGTTATATGGACATGAGGTCAGACCTTGAACCCTACATCACCAAGTCACGCCATATCTTGTAACATAATTTATCAAGTTGTCCTCAAGGGGTGGTGGTTTAGTGGTAAAAGACTTAAGATTTAGTTGTCAGATCCTGGATTCGAGATCAAGTGGTACATTTTTTATGAGAGCTCGAGACAGTCATGAATTTTATCTATTCTGCTTAAATCTGGAGCGAGTGATTTAACGATAGAATTTTCAACATTTCCAAAAATAATAATAATAATAATTTACCAAGTGAATAGCTATACATGATCTCACAATACTCAAGGCGTGGTTTAGATTTTACCTGGATTTATTATTAAGTTATATTACATCCCAAAACCCAAACCTTAATAAATAATTTTGGGCCCCACTTTCATGTATTTGAACATTTCTTGCAGGCTTCATTGTCATATTTCATTGTCATCTTAATATCTTATTAGGAAGTATCTAGACGCTTTGACGTACATTCAAACCTTTTAAATAATTTTAGCTGGGAATAACTTCTCACCACCACCTGTCTCCGACTCTCTAATTGGTAAAGTTTAATGCGAGTTTATCTATATTAAATTTGTATTTATTTAGAAAATAAATTACCTCTTAATATTAAGTTAAATACATAATGCACTAATTCAATATAAATTTTTATAATTTAATTATGAAAATATAGAAATATTTTAACTGGAAAAAAACAAAAGATCTATAAAGAAAATATTTTTTTTAATAAGTTATTATTGTTTTTTTTAATGTTTTTAAAATTAATATTTCGTTTTTAAGAATACAAAACGGTGAAACATGTATCCGAATGACTGTGTTTTCCAATCTTTTACAAGCCCAATCAAATTGCAAGTCAAATCCATGTTCGTATTTACTAATGCAATTGAGAGAATAATGAACTAAATTTTTTATACCATTGATATATGGATGATGTATTAATGTGGTATTAACTATCAAAGTATATTAAATATAATAATTTATTATTTATTATTTTTTAATATTTCATCTTATGTAATAAAATATTATTAAATTATTATATAAATAATATAATATTACTGTTGTGTAAAATAAAAATTTTAGTACTCATGATTTTGAACCGAATGTATTGAATTTTCTAAAATTAAAAAATAATAATAATAATAATGTACTTGTCGAACATATCATAGGGCCCACTAAACCTTGACAATTGACAAATGATAAAAGCTTACAAAGTAACGTATTGACTGATTATTAAAAAGTTAATTTTTATCGAGTTTTTATGATGGAAATATTTTAATATAGTATCATGTTATTTTTATAAAATTTAATTTTATACATGTTAAAATAATAAAAAATAATTATATTTCACACATTATTTATTTATTGTTTGATAATATCAAATTACTCATATAACAATGACATCAGAAAAATTACTTTGGGATAACTTGTTTGATTTGTAATTAATTAAGCCCCACGTTTTTTCTTACTCCAACTTTATTACGTTTGACCTTAGGTATGATCATGGATACCGCCGGACGCATTGATTTTTTTTTATTATTTTTTTTCCAAAAAAAAAGGAAGTAAAATTCAACTCAAATTTTGTTTGAGTGACTGATTCAATTCATTTTTTCAACTTTATTTCGATGGTTAATATCATTTCCCACAATTTATCTTTGTTTTTTAAAACAAAAATATATTAGTCACATATCTTTGTTTTTTAATACAAAAATATATAATTCATATTGTTTGGATTCTGCGTTGAAATAGTAAAAATTTCCAAATTATAGTTTGGCTTAACTATTATTATAGAAACAAAATGTCATGATTCAAACATTATGACATACGTTTAATTCAGAGTTAAGAGAGATGAGGTGGAATATAAAAAAGAATAAAGAGCATTAGAATCAAAGCTAAAGCTATAAGACTGTTGACAAGATAAAATTAGAGTTTGTAATCAATCAAGACCGGACTTAGATTTATCAATTCTAATTCCGTCCTGAATTTTGTACTAATTTTTTAATTGAGATTTTTTTTTTTAATCCTACATTTTGATGAGATCCGGAATTTTTAGGTTAAAAATAAGGATTTTATATGACAAGTCCCTGAATCATGATTCGATTTTTTGGGGATAAAATATCTGAAATCTTGACTAGAATTTTTAATCTTTGATAAAAAAATCATCCTCAATCTCAATCAAACGAGATTTGAAATTTTCTATCATCGGCAAATATATCATGACAATCATTTCATATTGCTTATAGGTTATAACATGAGGGGCCTGGCCATTAGGGATGATAAAGGCAAACCTGATGAAAAACAGACTACGGGTCGAGTTTGGCAAGATATGCTTATGCCTAGCCGGACTTGGTTACAGATAGTATAAATTATATTTTCTTAATTAAATAGATTCATTTTCAATTCTAAAATTTTTTAAAAAATAAATTAATTAAAAAGTTAGTTAAGAAAAAATAATTTTTACTATTTATAACCATGCACGAGCTTTTCTTGCCAAGCCCAATCTTATTCTGCTTTCCACTGGACATGACATTACCATCTTTATCATGAGTGATGCGATCTACCAATTAATAAGCATGTGACATGTGCATTTTTATTAGATATACTCTTTTGGGGTAAATTTTCAATATTTAAGTACATGTGATAAGATATTATTGAATTATTTATATGGATGACGTGTTAACACCGTTTCATGGCGTGGTAACATTGTTGTATACTATAATTTTTCATATTTTATAATTTAAATTAAATAGATCGAAATTATGCAAGTTCTGACCCTATACATCTATGGGAGGAATATGTGTAATCTGCGGAATTATAAAACTAATTATAATAATTCAAGATAAGTGCTAATTATTATTTATATGGTTAAAAGCATATACCCTAAGCAATGGCCACAATCCTAATTTATGCAATAATGAACAAGTTGAAAAATAAATAAAGCAATCAACACAGTCAACATCAATATTTGTTGACGGAGTGCAAAACTATTGACATAAAAATCACTACGGGTATAGGTTACCATCCGAATTCACTGTCTAGAGAAAACTTATAGTGATTGTTATATGATCTATGACAACAATCTCCATCTTAGAACTCTGACGGTTTATGGTATTGGATATGATTGTATTTGTGTTGATGATTATCAAAAGAGAAAATCACCAAAGGAAAGAAGACATGAGATTAATTAAGCCTTCAAAGTGAATTCTTAGGAAGGTGGAAGCAATGAATAAGGTGGCTCTGTATTTTGTGTTTCCAATACTAGGTAAAATGGTGAAGACTTCTTTATACAAGTAGGGTTTTCCCAACCCTAAAAAGTGTTGGAATTCTCTAAGCATCCCAAGATCATTTCAAGCAATGAAAATACAAAGTGAATACAATCGACGAAGTAGCGGAATACTTGAACCAGTGAAGGGAAGATGAAGGCCTCCAAGGCCGAGAGAGAAGAAGAGTTTTGAGAGAGAGTGTGTTGTTGGTGGTTACCAAAAATTGTATTATATTTTTGCTTTCAAAAAACAAATAAACATATACAAATTTCCTTTTCTAAAAAGTCAAACAAGTACAAGCTTTAAAGCTTTTCCATCTACCACCATCAATCAACTATTCACATCAATCAATCAATCAAGTGACAAGTTGTCACATCACTCAAAGCGACTAATGATTTGACGCTTGATGCGACTAATGATTTGACGCTTGATTTGACTTGCGTGCCGCACTCGAATTCAAAATTCGAATGCGCTCGCAAACAATCCTGGGCTCGGGTTCGCTAATTCCAAATTAACGAATTTTCCGTTGCGACGTAATTAAATCTAATTTAATTAAATAATCATGCCAAGCATAATTACTATTCACGTCGCTAACGAATTAATTCTAAATTAATTCGTTCGCCCGAATTAAAATCCAATTTCAATTCCGCGTCGAAATCCAATTTCATATAATATATCGAATATATTATTTTATCGATTAATTCCAAATTAATCGTTCTATCTCTTTAAATGATATTTTATCATAGATAAAATATCTCCGTAATTAATCCCAGATTAATAAAAGTGCGAGTCATACATCATCGGTGAATCTTCGGGAAGCGACCCATGAGATCCCCGGATATGTTGACAGTAAATTCGTTCGTCGGATTATCCGAACACGTAAGTACCTAGTACTACGTTTATACCGATTTACAAGACAAGGTTGGCTTCTAACAAAGCGTCATGCCTACCCAATTCTCCAGAAACATGCTTACAGGAATAAGCGATCTATATCAGGCGTAGTATACGTAGTATTGCGTATGTCGATCCAGTATTGGATGTCACATGCTAGGCATGGGGCTGGAATTGTGTCTGCCCCGTACGAAGCACATGTCGGATGTCTGGTAACTAGTCTCTATAATCGGATATAAATGACCTAGTCATAATATCCCGATGACTGCAGTACTTAAGAGTACTAGTACCGTATCCTACATGACATCATCTCCACTATGACTGGAGTGATACTTCCGTCTTGACATCACACCCAACACACTACGATTCTCAATATACATTTGTTGTTTATTCGGTAACAATATCTTGCTTGGAAGATTTCCAGCTCACTGTTCCGTTATTCAAACTGTATAGTACCGTTGTTACAACTTATAGTCGTTATTATCGGTTTAGGAAACTTGCAGTAGTGATCCCAGTCACTTCAAGTTTTCATCTCCATAGATTAAGACAGCATCCTTAGATCTCTAAGATACTAATGGATGTTCTTAATTTCAATCCAGTGATTATCACTTGGATTGGCCTGTTTGTGAATTCATATGCTCAAAACGTATGAGACACCAGGTCGCGTACATTTTTCAATGTACGAGTTCTCGGAGAGTTATCATGAAAGCCAAGCTTTCACCGATTGTATTATGGGATTATCATTTCCAAGAAATGACATATTATCATTATTTAGGACATTATTGTCAGTGCGCTCCCACTAACCCTCTTATATACACAAGAATTATTTTGTTTTGAATTAAATCATAAACTATTATGATTACATCAAAACGATAATTTCAAGAACACAATGCTTGCTTCAATCCAAACATGGATCAAATAACCTGCAAACCTTGTTTGCTAGTTTTGGTACGACAAAACTGTCAGGATGTTGTAAACATCCTCCAAAAGGTTTCCGTTTAAGGAAATCGATTTTCCCGTTCAGCTGTCATATTTTATAAATGAAACATGCAGCGTCAGCAAGCATTATCCAAATGGATTTACCGTGGCAACAGGTAAAAGGCTTCATTGTAATCAACACAATGTTGATAACGATACCTTTCCGCCAAAAGCCTAGCTTTATACGTTGGTATGTTGCCTTCCATGTATGTCTTTCTTGAAGATTTATATAGTACCAATAGGCACAATGCCTTGCGGTACATCAACTAGTGTCTAAACATAGTTGATATACATGAAATCCATTTCGGACGTCATGGTAATTTGCCATAATTAGGGAGTCGATACCTTGTATCACTTCCTCATACGTAGTCAGTTGGTGTTCCTCAATAAGATTAACATCTTTATGAGGTGAGATCAGAAACCCATACCCCAGGTTGTTTTCTGACTCTCTCCGACATATGTGGTTCTTGTGTATTCAAAGATTATTGGTATAGTTTCATCCTTGATGAACTATTTGTGTTCCATTAAGGAATTGGTGCCTGGAATAGTATTACTCTGATTTTCATCGAGTTTTACTATCCTCCCACTTACCACTGCATATGGGTATTCCTCTTAGGAAAACCGCATGGTGAGCAACAATTAAATTGTTCTCTAGTGAGTTGTATAAGTACTATACTTTGGTATCCCTAGGATAACCTACAATTGGCACTTATCCAATTTGGGTTTTAGCTTGGTATCATCCAAACATATGCCTAGCATACCCAAATATTCAGGAATGAGAAAACCCAGTTTCTTTCCTGTTCATATCTAATATGAAATCTGTCATACAGATTTTTATGGAACCTTATTCAAAATAAGTTTTGCACTGTTTATGCGTATCCGTTGAAGGAAATCGTAGCTCAGATCGACTCATGATTAACCTTATCATGTCTAACAAAATTCGGTTTCTCTGTTCGGACACACCGTCAGGATGACGTGTTCCGGGAGGAGTCCTCATTGAAAGAATACTATACTCTTTCAAGTATATTAGAAACTTATTGCTTAAGTATTTTCATCATAGTCTAACCATGATGGTTTAATACTTTAGCCGATTTGTTTGTCTATTTCGTGTCGAAACTTTAAAAGTTTCTGATTTGTGTTCCAATAGAAACACATAACCATAACGCGATGCCACATCCGTAAAGGTCACGAAACATTCATATCCATCTCTAGCCTAGCTAGACATGGGCCCACTTGCTTCACTATGAACTAGGGCTAACAGATCGGTGGCATTTGCAATTTTACCAAGTAAAAGTGTTTTAGACACTTTGCCCAATAAACTAGATTCGTAGACTTTATTTGAATTGAATCAAATTTGTCCGAGTACCCACTCTTCGAAAGTGCGGATATACGAGTCTTGTTTGATTGTGTCCCAGACAACAATGCCACTTATAAGTCTCTTAACTGATCAAATCAGTTTGAGCTATTTGTTTGTCATGTGATATGTTTGAGATTTATTTATATTCAAAATATAAATTCTGTTATTCACATCTAATGTGTTTATCTCAATATCATCTTTATATAATAAAACACTTTAGTGTTCTAGAATATAAAGGTTCACCCGCAATGGGTTAAACACTGATATGGAGATAATGTCTATAGTCAAACTAGTTACATTATAACAGTTTCCTAATTTAGGTATATACCCAAAAGGGTAGTTCCTAAAATTAGGTACCTACGATTAAAACAACGACTTTTGTCCCGTTTCAGATTCGCAGATAAATCTCAATGGAAGTCAGTATCCTGCTCAAAGCAGATTCTGTACACCAGTACATATTTATGTATCACACTAAGTATTTAAAATCCAATTTTAATACTAGTTGTGAACATATTTATGACAAACATATTTGAAGTCAGAGCCTTGCCCGTTCTTCAATTCTTCATGTCTGCTTTGTCCAAACGGCAGTCACTTCCACGATCCCGTTTGCCACAATTTAGGCAGATATTTTGGGATATGCCCTTTATCTTCCCAGAAGATTATAATGATTTTGCTTTTGCCCTTTTCCACACTCAGAAGCGTTCGGCCTAGCCTTGGTCTTCCAGAATTTCGAAATAAGATGCGCCTTGCGCTTCTTGCCATATTGCAAACTTTGACTTTGTCTTCTTGAGAATAGTCATTAACTCTCCAAGAGTTTACTATTGCAATTAGTACTTCTAAAATCTAAGTATAGATTTATGAAGATCCTTCAATTTCATTATCATACTTTAAGAATCTAACCCTTAGTTCTGACAAAGAAATTAAGGAACCTATTTGGCAAGCTTAATGGATTAAGCACTAAAGTTATCATTACATGAATATTCCAAATATCATGTTCTACTATTTTCTTAACTCTGGGCTTAGGCCTAATATGTTATTTTATCAAATAAAGTAACTTATTAGTTTCCAGGACCATCCTGAAATTATTCCCAATTTTTGAAAATTAAACCATTTAAATACATTTTCCCTAGGATTATGTTTTAAATGTCAATCTTTCAATTTTATCTTGATTTTAATAGTCAAACTATTTAATCAACGATTTAGGTACTATTTATTATAATGATTACTATAGTCCAACAATTTAATCAACTATAATTTAATTGTTTGAATACAGTCCAACTGTTTTATAAAACAATGTTTTAAATATTAGTCCAACTAACATTTAATTTATTTGACGAATGATATTTGTTTTGAGCGCATATGGCAAGTAATTACTCCCACTTTTTTTTCGGCGAGCCTCTAACCCGCTGTCGAGTACTCGGGAAACCGTGTTTCCTAGTGGGCTAGGATCCCTTTAAATGTCACACAATCTTGACTTTGGCCAACAAATTGTATGATAATTAACTAGGTAGATCTCTAAGATCAATTGGATCCAATCCAATTCCTAGATCCAGTAGGGGGACATCGAAGTCCGAAACATATATCTTATATATGCCAATATATCCAACATATTGCCTAACCTTTTTCCTATGAATCAACTAAGCCTTGGCTTTGGCACAACAAACTTAGTGATCCCAGTTAAGCGTGACCCATTGACCATGGAAAGCTTCATAATCAATGTCGATGGACAAGAAGTGGTCTTGACTTTGGCCAACAAACCACAACTTGGACAAGACACCGATATGGAACAAAGCTCTCGTGATTCAAACACATCCTCGATGGACAAAGGCCTTGACTTTGGTCAACAAGCCAATGCCAGTCTTAGATCTTGAGTAAGAATCACTCAATGGAAGGAAAAACGCTTAATATTTTGTGAGGGTTTTTCGCATGCAAATTGGCAACCAATTTATTATCTTTGTTAAGGTCTCATCATCATACACCCTTAAACATGCATTCTAAACACATAATAAAGCGCATATGATAAAATAATAATGATATGCGGATGGATACTTAACACATTGATCCTAGATCAAATCTCTCCATTTCCTCTCTCCCACTAGCACAAGTATTACTTCTACCCGTTACACTACACTTCTAAAGAAACCTCATTTACATTGAGGGGAATATGTGAGAAGAGAAATACTAAGAATATGGAGGTAATAGGCTGGACACGCATGTCCAATTAATAAATTCTAAATTTATTACAACAATTTCTAAAATTGCCCCACCCATCTAATATCCATCCGATATACATTATTCATGCATCGCAACCATGTATTCACACAAGCATGTTATCATCAATCTAATCAAATTAATTAATCTGATAATTAATGACCATCCAATCTTCAAACAACGATTTGATTTTGCGCGAGTCAAACTCATTTTGCGAATAAGTACTCAAAGTACGAATTCTTGAATTAAATTAAACTACAACATTAAATCCAATTAAATATGTATTTAATTCCAAATTAAATATTACACTTTATTAATAAACCTTTACGACTTAAATTCCAATTTTAATCGTTACGGGTCTCAAAGCCCGATTAACATCCAATGTTTATTTAATTAAAGTCCAATGGGCTTTCAATTAATTTCTTTAAGGCGTTGACTTTTGGTCAACTTGGGTCAAACCCAATAACCAAAGCCCAATCAAGGAGTAACCCCATAATCCTTATAGAAGCGGTTTTGAGCCCAATTGGATCCAACCAATTTAGCCTAAACCTAACTTAGTACAACCAAGCCCAATTAGCCCATTTACAACATTACAAGCCCAATTTAATTAAATTACAAAATCCAATTTCACAATTTAATTATTCCAAGTGTTTAGCATAATTAATTACCCAAATCAATATTTCCAAAATACCAAATTAGCCTAATTAATCATGCTTATCATCATTAAATCATGTCCAACACAATTTAACAAAAATCAAACCCAAACCATGCTATAATGCTCTCGGTAAAATGGGGATTTTATGTCCAATTCGAATTCAATCCAATTAAATTCAATTCAACATTAAATCAACATTCCTAATTGATTTCCAACACATCCAATGATCAAAAAATCAAAAATTCCAAGACATTAGGGTTCTCTTCATTTTCGGCCAAGCCATAAAATTTGGGCAAATTTGTTCCAAACAATTTTTCATGAAATTGATCCAATCAATCTTCAATTCAACATGATTTAAGCACACTTAATCAAACAATTCAACCAAATCATGCTCAAAATCATTTTACCCAATTTTAACCCTAATCATTTTCATGCTCAACCTTGCTCATATATACCATTGTTGGAATTCTCTAAGCATCCCAAGATCATTTCAAGCAATGAAAATACAAAGTGAATACAATCGACGAAGTAGCGGAATACTTACATCGAGCGGTTGAGACGATGCGATGGACAACAAAAACTTTTTCTGCCCTTTGAGAAGCTCACGGCAGTTCACTGGTTTGCTCATCCAAGAATTCAGCCATTGATGTCCATTAAAGCTCCAAGATTTGTTGTATAATTCCATGCACACATGTGGGTTTCCCTATCACATTCGCAAGACTCCGATGTGTGCTAGCACTTGTTATTTTGCAACAAAATCATGACTTGGCTTCTCCATGGCTCACGGTTTTGCTGAACCAGTGAAGGGAAGATGAAGGCCTCCAAGGCCGAGAGAGAAGAAGAGTTTTGAGAGAGAGAGTGTTGTTAGTGGTTACCAAAAATTGTATTATATTTTTGCTTTCAAAAAACAAATAAACATATACAAATTTCCTTTTCCAAAAAGTCAAACAAGTACAAGCTTTAAAGCTTTTCCATCTACCACAATCAATCAACTATTCACATCAATCAATCAATCAAGTGACAAGTTGTCACATCACTCAAAGTGACTAATGATTTGACGCTTGATTTGACTTGCGTGCCACACTCGAATTCAAAATGCGAATGCGCTCGCAAACAATCCCGAGCTCGGGTTCGCTAATTCCAAATTAACGAATTTTCCATTGCGACGTAATTAAATCTAATTTAATTAAATAATCATGCCAAGCATAATTAATATTCACGTCGCTAACGAATTAATTCTAAATTAATTCGTTCGCCCGAATTAAAATCCAATTTCAATTCCGCGTCGAAATCTAATTTCATATAATATATCGAATATATTATTTTATCGATTAATTCCAAATTAATCGTTCTCTCTCTTTAAATGATATTTTATCCTAGATAAAATATCTCCGTAATTAATCCCAGATTAATTTTCTCTCTCATCTAATTAATCCCAGATTAATAGAAGTGCGAGTCATACGTCATCGGTGAATCTTCGGGAAGCGACCCATGAGATCCTCAGATATGTTGGTAGTAAATTCGGTCGTCGGACTATCCGAATACGTAAGTACCTAGTACTACGTTTATACCATTTTACAAGACAAGGTTGGCTTCTAGCAAAGCGCCATGCCTACATAATTCTCCAGAAACATGCTTACAGGAATAAACGATCTATATCAGACGTAGTATACGTAGTATTGCGTATGTCGATCCAGTATCGGATGTCACGTGCTAGGCCTGAGGCTGGAATTATGTCTGCCCCGTACGAAGCACATGTCGGATGTCTGGTAACTAGTCTCTATAATCGGATATACATGACCTAGTCATAATATCCCGATGACTGCAGTACTTAAGAGTACTAGTACCGTATCCTACGTGACATCGTCTCCACTATGACTGGAGTGATACTTCCATCTTGACATCACACCCAACACACTACGATTCTCAATATACCCAGTAGAGGCGTACACAGAACCTGTTAAAGCCCTGGACGACCAAAACCAAAGTATATTGATTGTCGCAAGTATTAGCGGTGCAAGTCTCAAGTTAAGACCAAATACACCTACCCTGATTTCAGACTTCCATAGACACATAGTCATACTACCAATGGAATTTCGAGGGGGTCTATCCAGAGCGAAGCTGTTTCCCGTACCATCGGTAAAACACAACCTCATATTACACTTGCATGAGTATCATATACCCAAATATATGAGAACTATGCCGTTGTGCCCTCACAACGCGCACAAAGTAATACTAGTCTTTTACGCATTATCGATGTCCAATCTCGATAATACTCTGACTATGGATATTTAATGATTTGTCCTTCGTGGATTGATACTGTCTCATATATTATTAATCCAGGAACAAATCACAGGGACCTCCTATCATTTATACATCTTGGTGATCTAATCACAAATGATAAGAGAGCAATCTCCTTTGTCACATAGTTAATTTGTACAACAACACCATGATCTGTACAAATAGTGACGCTATGGGTCATAATTGTCCAACAAAAAGACTTCAAAACGCATCCAAAACAAACCAAGTACGCATAGCGTTTGAACCCAACTCAAACGCGTAACTAACATATATTTTACCGCAAATGCGTTCGAACGTCCTTTGAATGTGAACCATCTGGCAGGTTTCGTTCGCATGGAGAGAATAACTCAACTTGCACGTGGAGCCTCTGGAAGTTTTCATTCGGACTTCAGAATGAACCCAACTCAAACGTAAACTATGATATCTTCATCTAATGTCATCCAATCAGTCCAGATCTTCAAGGCTCATTGCAATTCAAGTAGGCATATTTTGTTACAGAATTACTAACTAAAACTAGACCTAACAATCTCTCCATTCGATATTTTGTGACAAAACTACCTAACACATAGATTATGGTAATAGAATGTAAAAATAAAATAGACAACTATCAACCATCAATATATAGACTTATTATAATATTGCTCTATCTAAAACCTAACATTCAATAGTCTTGAAATCGATGAAGATTTCGAGCTGCTCACCTAAAATAACAAAAAATAACATACCCATGAAAAGTAAAAGGAAGAGCAGATATAAAGTCGTAGAACGATGCACATATAAATAAAGCAATAAACACCAACCTATTGCATACAGAAAATCATGCAATAACAACATATGTAAAATTCTCCCCCTCACTAAAAATTGATGCAATAATATGTTGGACAATTATGACCCATAACATCACTATTTGTAAAAGACATGGTGTTCTTTGTACAAATTAACTATGTGACAAAGGAAATTGCTCTTTTATCATTTTGTAATTGGATTACTCGGATATATAAATGATAAAAGTCCATATAATCAGTTCCGGATTAATAAGATATGAGACAGTATTAATCCATGAAAGGTTTGATCATTAAATATCTATAGTCATAGTATTATCGAGACTGGACATCGATAATGCGAAATAGACTAGTATTACACTTGTGTACGTTATGGAAGCTTAACGTCATAGTTCTCAAATATTTAAGTATTGGATATTTATGCAAGTGTGGTAGGAGGTTCTGTTAGCCGATAGACCGAGAACAACTTTTCTCTGGATATACCCATAGAAATCTCATTGGTAGTATGACTATGTGTCTATGGGAATCCGAATCAGGGTAGGTGTATATGGTCTTAACCTGAGACTTCCATCGCTAATACTTGCGACAATCAGTATGCTTTGGTTTTGGTCGTCCGGGGCTTTAACAGGTTTTATGTACGCCTCTTCTGGGTATACTGAGAATCATAATGTATTGGGTGTGATGTCAAGATGGAAGTATCGCTTCAGTCATATGGAGATGATGATCACGTAGGGATACATAACTAGTACTCTTAAATGCTGCAGTTATCGGGACAGTGTGACTAGGTCATGATTATTTGATTACAGAGACTAGTTGCTAGTGATCCGATATATGCTTCGTACATGACAGACACAATTCCAGCCCCAGGCCTAACATGTGACATCCGATACTGGATCACATTACGCAATACTTAGTATACTACGTTTGATAAAGATTATATATTCCTCGTTGAATATTTCTGGAGAATTGGGTAGGCACGGTGCTTTGCTAGAAGCTAACCATGTCTTGTAAATTGGTAAGAATGTGGTACTGGGTACGCACATGTTCAGATAATCCGATGACCGTATTTACTGCCAACATATCCAGGGATCTCTTGGGTCGCTTCCTAAAGATTCACCGATGACATTTGACTCGAACAGAATTAATCTGGGATTAATTATGAGAGAGAAAATTAATATGGGATTAATTATGTCAAGAATTAATCTGGGATTAATTCGTCAAGAAGAGAGAACGCGATTAATTTGGAATTAATCGGCAAAGTAAATTTAATAGTTAAATTGGATTTTACTATTTAATTTATTTATTTGAGCTAAAATAATATATCAGATATATAAATTGAAATTGGATTTCAACACGGAATTAAAATTGGATTTTAATTCAAGCGAACGAATTAATTTGGAATTAATTCGTAAGCGATTTCCATAATAATTTTACTGTGTATTATTATTTAATTAAATTGGATTTAATTACGTCGTAATGAAAAATTCGTTTAATCGGATTAAACGAACCATAGCCCGAAGTGTGCAGTCTCACCCAACTTGAATTTTGAATTTAAGTGTGGGACCCACTAACTTACATCACTAGTCAATCTAGTTGATGGAAGTGGTTGAGAGCATTTAATGGAAACTTGCTCAACACACTTTGACTTTTGCTTTTGGAAAAGTATATACACTTTTTGGATTTCAACACGGAATTAAAATTGGATTTTAATTCAAGCGAACAAATTAATTTGGAATTAATTCGTAAGCGATTTCCGTAATAATTTTACTGTGTATTATTATTTAATTAAATTGGATTTAATTACGTCGCAACGGAAAATTCGTTTAATCGGATTAAACGAACCTCACCCCGAAGTGTGCAGTCTCACCCAACTTGAATTTTGAATTTAAGTGTATGACCCACTAACTTACATCACTAGTCAATGATGGAAGTGGTTGAGAGCATTTAATGGAAACTTGATCAACACACTTTGACTTTTGCTTTTGGAAAAATATATACACTTTTTGGAAAAAGAAATTGGTAATTGTTTTTAGAAAGTAAAAATATCAAAAAGCAAAACTTTTTCCTTCTCTCTTCCTCCATTGCAGTCCCTCTCTTCTCCTTGGAGGAGAAAATTTTGTTCCATTTTGGACAAAGCTAGCACTTTGAAGTCAAAGAAATGTGATAGGGAAACTCACCATTGAGTTTGGAATGCAAAAGAAAGCTTGGAGCTTCCACACATCCACGAAACGTTTTGAATCTCAACCGATCAAAGTAAGTAATTTCCGCAACTTGTCTTTGATTTATTCACACACAAATCATCTTAGTGATATTGTGGCATGTGTAGGACACTAACAATGGTATCTAGAGCCATCCTAAGCTTGTTTTGAATTCTAGGGTTTATGGACTTTAATTTGGGATTTTTTGCTTGGAGTTTGGAAATGCCTAAATTGATTGTGTGGTTATGTTTATATGATGTTGAATTGGATTTGTGCATTGTTGGATTTGTGAAAAATTGATTGGATAAAAAATCCCCAAATCCTTTGACATGGCCGAATATACCCTAAGAATTGCTCATGGTGATTTTTTGAAAATTAGACAACTGGATGTGTTGTTGGCATGAAATGTATGTTAGATGTTGATTTAATTGGATTGAAATCAAATTTCATGATAATTTTTTGTCAAAGCTGTAAGCCTAAGCATGTTGGAATGAGTTGTTTTGCTTCAATTTATGTTGGACATGAATTAGAATTAATGAGCATGATTAATTGGGTTAATTAGTGTATTGGAAACATTAGATTAGTTGATTAATTATGTCAATTACACTTTAAATTGAATTAATGTGTTTTGGATTAATATGTTAATTTAAATTATTGTAATTGGGCTAATGGGCTTGGTTGGGCCAAGTTTGGTTTTGGTCAATTGGATTGGATCCAATTGGGCACAAAACCATTTCTATAAAGTCCAAATATAACTTTTGGGCCTTTTAATTTTTAATTGGGCCTAATGGGCCAAAATTGATTCTTATTATCTCTTTTCTCATTGTATTTCTCTTCTCACCAATTCCCTTCAATGTAAATGAGGTTTCTTTAATGTATTATGTAATTGGGTAGAAGTAAGAATAGTGCTAGCGGGAGAGAGGAAAATGAGAGATTTGTTCTAGGAACAAATTATTATATATCCATCCGCATATCATTATTAATTTTATTCGTACCTTATTATGCTTTTAGAATACATGCTTAAGGGTGTATGATGGGACCTAATTAAATATAATAAATTGGATGCCAATTTACGTGAAAACCCTCATCAAATATTAAGCGTTTTTTCCTTCCATTGAGTGGTTCTCTCTCAAGATCCAAGATTGGCATTGGTTTTTTGGCCAAAGTCAAGATCAATGTCCATCACAGATGTGTTTGAACCACGAAATCTTTGTTCTATATCGCATGTCTTGGGCAGTTGTGATTTTTTGGCCAAAGTCAAGGTCACTTCTATACATCGACATGGATTACGAAGCTTTCCTACTGTCAATGGGTCTCACTTAACTGGAATCATTAATTTTATTGAGCCAAAGCCAATGCTTAGTTGATTCAGAGGAATATGTTAGGAAATATATTGGATATATTTACATATATTGGATATATGTTTAGGACTTGGAGGTCCACCTACCGGATCTAGAAATTGGATGGGATCCAATTGATCTTAGAGATCTACCTAGTTAAATTTCATACGGCTTGTTGGCCAAAGTCAATGTTGTATGTTATTTAACGGGATCATAGCCCACTAGGAAACTGGGTTTCCCGAGTACTCCACAGAGGGTTAGAGGCTCACCGAAAAAATAGTGGGAGGCTAGTATTAAATTTTCAATTTCGTTTAAATACTTGCCAACAAGCGCACTTTTATTTTATTTATCGTCGTTATATATATATTAGTTGGACTAATATTGAATATTGCTTTCTTTGAACAGTTAGACTGTAAAAGACACTACTCCATTTGTAGTTGGTTATATAGTTAGACTATAGTAACCATTACATTTTGAGTGTACCCAAAATCGTTAACTGAATAGTTAGACTATTGCAATCAAGATGGCTTGAAAGATTAGCGTTAGGGACATCATCATGGGCGATAATGTCTTTAACGGCTCCAATTTTCCAGATTGGAAAATGAATCTCAGGATAGTCCTGGGAGCTGAGAAGTTACTCTTTTGGATAGAGAAACCTCTTGGGGTCTGAGCCTGGAGTTGAGCAAATAGTAGAGCATGAGTTTTGGAAGAATCACTGTGATGATAACTTTAGTGCTCAATCCGTCATGCTTGCCGCAATGACTCCTTAATTTCGTTGTCAGAACTAAGGATTAGATCCTTATACTATGATGTTGAAATTAAAGGATCTTCATAGATCTAATCTTAGATCTAAGAAGTACGAATTGCAAAAGAAGCTTTTTCGCTTGTGTATGTCAGATGGTATATCTGTCGAACACTAGGTGTCGCAGATGATTACTGACATCGAACAGCTAGGTTAGCTGGGCATTACCTACGAGGCCGAGACTTCCATAGACTTGATCTTACAGTCTCTACCCGAATGTTGGGGCGGGTTCATCATGAACCACGAGAAAACTCTTGGAGAGTTAATGGCTATGCTTAAGGAGGCAGAGTCAGAGCTTCCAAAAGGGCAAGAAGCGCAAGGCGCATCTTACTTCGACATCCTAGAAGGCCAAGGCTTGACCGAAGGCTTATGGCGGTGTGAAGAAAAAAAGGGCAAATGCAAAATCGTCACAATCTTCTGGAAAGACAAATGACATATCCCAACATGTCTGCCTAAATTATGGCAAATGAGGTCACTGAAAGCGTGACTTCCGTATGGAAAAGGCAGACATGAAGGAAGTGAAGGCGGGCAAGGCTCCGACTTCAGGTATGTTTGTTATAAACATGTCCACTACTAGTTTTTAAAATTGGATTTTGATATTAGATGTGGTACATACTTATGTACTAATGTGCGGGATCTGCTGATTAGCAGAAGACTGGCTTCAGATGAGATCGATCTGCGAGTCATAAACGGGACGAGAGTAACTGTTTTGGCTGTGGGAACCTAATTTTTGGAACTGCCTTTTGGGCATGTACTTAAATTAGGAAACTGTTATAATGTACCTAATTTGACTAAAAACATTATCTCTATATCTAGTTTAATCTGTTGCGGGTATACCTTTATGTTCCAGAACACTGGATGTTTTGTTTATAAAGATGATATTGAGATATACACATTAGATGTGAATATCAGTATTTTATATTTTGAATATAAATGAATCTCAAACATATAATATGACAAACAAAAGGCTCAAACTGCATAAATCAGATGAGACTTATTTGTGGCATTGTTGTCTGGGACACATTAACGAGACTCGTATATCCACACTTTTGAAGAGTGGATACTTGGACGGATTTGATCCTAATTCAAATGATGTCTGCGAATCTTGTTTATTAGGCAAATTGCCTAAAACGCCTTTTAGCGGTAAATATGTACGTGCCACCAAGCTGTTAGCCCTCGTTCATGGTGACATATGTGGGCCCATGTCTAGCCAGACTAGAGATGGATAAAAATATTTCGTAACCTATACGGATGTTGCATCGCGTTATGGTTATGTGTATCTTAAGAAACACAAGTCGGAAACTTTTGAGAAATTCAAAGAGTTTCGACACGAAGTAGAAAAACAGACTTGCAAAAGTATTAAAACATTGCGGTTGGACCGTGGTAAAGAATACTTAAGAAATGAGTTTCATGATTACTTAAAAGAATATGGTATTCTTTCACAGTGGACTCCTCCTGGAACACTTCAATTGAACGGTGTGTCCGAACGGAGAAACTGAACTTTGTTAGACATGGTAAGGTCAATTATGAGTCGCATTGAGCTACCAATTTCCTTCAAAGGATACGCATTGAATAATGCAATATTTATTTTGAATGAGGTTCCGTCAATGTATGTTGGATAGACTCCATATGAAATATGGACAGGAAAGAAACCAGGTTTCTCATTCCTGAAGATTTGGGAATGTTGGGCATACATCAAAGATTTGGATGGTACCAAACTACAACCCAAATCAGATAAGTGCCTATTTGTAATTGGTTTTCCTAGGGAAACCAAAAGATATGTTTCCACAACCCATAAGAGAATAAAATATTTATTGCTCTCCATGCGGTTTTCCTTTAAGGAATTCCTAAATGCAGTGATAAGTGGAAGGAAAGTAGAACTTGATGAAAATCGGAGTGATACTATTCCTAACACCGATCCCCTCTCGGAACACGAACAGTTCATCAAAGATGAGACTGTTCCATAATCTTCTAATACACAAGAACCGCGTAGGTCGGAGAGAGTTAGAAAACAACCTTAGAGGTATGGGTTTCTGATCTCACCTCATGTAGATATTAATCTTATTGAGGATAACGAAACAGTTATGTTTGAGGAAGTGATACAAGGTATTGATTCCGCTTTATGGCAAGGTGCCATGAAGTCCGAAATGGATTCCATGTACACCAACCAAGTTTGGATACTGGTTGATGTACCAGAAGACATTGTGCCTATTGGTAGCAAATGAGTCTTCATGGTGAAGATAAGCATAGATGGCAACATACAAACGTACAAAGCTAGGTTTGTGACGAAAGGGTATCGTCATCAATATGGTGTCGATTATGACGAAACCTTTTACCTATTGACATGATTAAATCCATTCGGATAATGCTTGCTAATGCTGCATATTTCAATTATGAAATATGACAGATGGACGTCAAAACCGCTTTCCTTAACAGAAATCTTTTGGAGGATGTTTATAGCACCCTGATGGTTTTTTCGTGCCAAAACATGCAAACAAGGTTTGCAAGTTAAATCGATCCATTTATGGATTGAAGCAAACATTGCATTCTTGGAGCCAACGTTTTGATGAGATCATATTACCATATGGTTTCATTCAAAACGAAGACGATTCTTGTATATATGAAAAGGTTAATGGGAGCGCACTGACATTGATTGTCCTATACGTTGATGATGTATTGCTTTTTAGCAATGACATTCTGATACAACAATCGGTGAAAACTTGGCTTTCATTAAAATTCTCCGTAGAAAAACTTGGGAGAAACAACCTTTATTCTAGGAATAAGGATCTACTGGGATAGATCTAAAAGTTGTTGGCACACTCCGAGAATTCATACATTAACAAACATGTACGCGCCCTTGTGTCTCATATGCTTTGAGCATGTAGAGTCACTATCAGGTCGATCCAGGTGATAGTCACTGGATTGATGTTAAGAACATCCTTGAGTTTCTTAGACGAACTAAGGATGCTTTCTTAAACCATGGAGAAGGAGAACTTGAGGTGACTTAGTTCACCGTTGCAAGTTTCCAAACTGATAAAGACAACTGTAAGTCGCAATCAGGGTACATATTTTGTTTGAACAACAGAATAGTGAGCTGGAAATATTCCAAGCAAGATACTGTTGCCGATTCAACAACAAAAGCGGAATACATTGCTGCGGTTGAGGCAGCAAAAGAAGCATTTTGGATCTATAAAATTCCTAATTGGATTAGGAGTAGTTCTCTTAGTAGCTGAGCTGGGCTACATCGCAAGCTTAGGAATTACGGTCTCATCAATGATCCAAGTATGTACTTCGATGGTTTCATCTGATCCGTGAGATAATACATCGTGGCGATGTCAATATCAAAAGATCGTTACAGATGATAACCTTGTATATCCGCTGGCAAAAGCGATATCTCAGCATAAACATGAGCGACCCGTACATAGTTCAGGTGTTGTACACTTGAGTGATTGGCTATAGGCCAAGTGGGAGATTGTTGGACAATTATGACCCATAGCATCACTATTTGTAAAAGACATGATGTTTCTTGTACAAATTAACTATGTGACAAATGAAATTACTCTTTTATCATTTTATAATTGGATTACTCGGATATATAAATGATAAAAGTTTGTATGATCAGTTCCAGATTAATAAGATATGAGACAATATTAATCCAAGAAAGGTTTGATCATTAAATATCCTTAGTCGTAGTATTATCGAGACTGGACATCGATAATGCGGAATAGACTAGTATTACACTTGTGCGCGTTATGGAAGCTTAATATCATAGTTCTCATATATTTAAGTATTTGATACTCATGCAAGTGTGGTAGAAGGTTCTGTTAGCCGATAGACCGGGAACAGCTTCGCTCTGGATAGACCCATCGGAATCCCATTGGTAGTATGACTATGTGTCTATGGGAATCCGAATCAGGGTAGGTGTATATGGTCTTAACCTGAGACTTGCATCTCTAATACTTGCGACAATCAGTATACTTTGGTTTTGGTCATCTGGGGCTTTAACAGGTTCTGTGTACGCCTCTTCTGGGTATACTGAGAATCATAGTGTATTGGGTGTGATGTCAAGATAGAAGTATCACTTCAGTCATATGGAGATGATGATCACGCATGGATACAGAACTAGTACTCTTAAATGCTGCAACTATCGGGATAATGTGACTAGGTCATGATTATCCGATTACAGAGACTAGTTGCTAGTGATCCGATATATGCTTCGTACGGGGCATACACAATTCCAGCCCCAGGCCTAACATGTGACATCCGATACTGGATCGTATTACGCATACTTAGTATACTACGCTTGATAAAGATTATATATTCCTCGTTGAATATTTCTGGAGAATTGGGTAGGCACGGTGCTTTGCTAGAAGCCAACCATGACTTTTAAATCAGTAAAAACGTGGTACTGGGTACGCACATGTTCGGATAGTCCGATGACTGTATTTACTGCCAACATATCCATGGATCTATTGGGTCGCTTCCCAAAGATTCACCGATGACATTTGACTCGAACAGAATTAATCTGGGATTAATTATGAGAGAGAAAATTAATCTGGGATTAATTACGTCAAGAATTAATCTGAGATTAATTCGTCGAGAAGAGAGAACGCGATTAATTTGGAATTAATCGGCAAAGTAAATTTAATAGTTAAATTAGATTTACTATTTAATTTATTTATTTGGGCTAAAATAATATATCAGATATATTATTTGAAATCGGATTTCAACACGGAATTAAAATTGGATTTTAATTCAAGCGAACGAATTAATTTGGAATTAATTCGTAAGCGATTTCCGTAATAATTTTACTGGGTATTATTATATTTTAATTAAATTAGATTTAATTACGTCGCAACGGAAAATTCGTTTAATCAGATTAAATGAACCCCAACCCGAAGTGTGCAGTCTCACCCAACTTGAATTCTGAATTTAAGTGTGGGACCCACTAACTTACATCACTAGTCAATCTAGTTGATGGAAGTGGTTGAGAGCATTTAATGGAAACTTGCTCAACACACTTTGACTTTTGCTTTTGGAAAAGTATATACACTTTTTGGAAAAAGAAATTGGTAATTGTTTTTAGAAAGCAAAAATATCAAAAAGCAAAACTTTTTCCTTCTCTCTTCCTCCATTGCCGTCCCTCTCTTCTCCTTGGAGGAGAAAATTTTGTTCCATTTTGGACAAAGCTAGCACTTTGAAGTCAAAGAAATGTGATAGGGAAACTCACCCTTGAGTTTGGAATGCAAAAGAAAGCTTGGAGCTTCCACACATCCATGAAAAGTTTTGAATCTCAACCTATCAAAGTAAGTAATTTCCGCAACTTGTCTTTGATTTATTCACACACAAATCATCTTAGTGATCTTGTGGCATGTGTAGGACACTAACATAATATGCAACGAAAATATGTACATAAATGAAATGAAAAACATGACAAAAAATGACTTGAAACAATATTACAAGCAAGTGCAATGATGCCCACTTAATATTCAATTATTTCTGACATGATATAATATGAAACATATCCATTCATGCTCAAGAATACACACATGCATTTGACTTAAACACCAAAGCATAACAAGCACTTGTGTGAAGAAATAAGTGCACAGAAAGATAAAGCTTAAAATCTTATTTTATGAGCATAATTAAGTTAAAGAAATCATTTATAATGAGATACTAAGTCTACAGAATAGTTGTTCAAACCTAGCAATATTAGGACCTAAAATGAGTAATATTGGTTGTATGCTATTATTTTCTCCTAATAAATATGACCTCATAAATAAAAACTCTTTCGAATGAAGGGTTTTTGCCCTTTATCTTTTGAATTTGGCACATTTGTTCTTTTGAGTACTTTAATTGAAGTACTCGAGACTCGTTAATTTTTTTTCAACTTGAAGAGGATAACATAAAGTCATCTAATCAAATATCACACTATTTAGGGATCTTAGTGTTACATAGACTAGTTGCCAATCCAATAACTTATACATGCAATCAAGCCTCGAAATCGATAAAACTGTGTATGTGAGATGCAAGCACAAGACATACTAAAAGTTTTTATCATGAACACTTATGCACTCAAAGCATTAAGGAAAAGTAGCATATCACACATGCATATTCAATCATCTTACTTACCGAGATCACATGCTTTATGCTAAGACATGCTAATTTAAGCCATTAAATCTGTTGGGGCGGTTGTGGAACCCCTAGGGTCGGATCGGTGCCCCGGGCAGCGGAAATGGGTCTAACCCATGATATGAAGTATGAATGTAATTTTAAATCATTTAATGAAATACTATATTCCATTACAAGTGTATAGAAAAAAATCGGGACTGAAACGGAGTCAGGAAGCTCCCGAACGAAGGAAAAGAAATTCAGCGTGCGCGAAGGGCGTCACACGAGTGTGCCACACGAGCTACAGTGCGCGCGGCACTGTAGTGCGCAGCCCCTTCAATTTTTTTTATTTTTATTTTTATTTCACTTGTTAAGCTTCAGCTCTCTGGATTCCAGAGAGCTTTGACCCTAGTTGCTTCCGGTCTTCCCTAAACACTTCAAAAACACCCAAAAATAATTTTTAATTTCAAAACCAACATAAACACATGTTATAGAATAAAAATCTAGTTTTTCAAAATATCAAATATTTTTCAAAAAAAATAAATTTATTCTAAATACGCATTAGCGTAAATTTTGAATCCATTACACAAACCATTTTAGAATCCCAATTACGAAATGTCCCGTGAACAATTCTAGTCCACCTAAAGGTGGTCAAGTGAATCTAGAATGGTAGCCATAGCTCTAAGCTTTAATCTAGAGTTCCAAACTCTAATTAATTGTTTCATGTCCAACATTAACATGTTGAAATTGTTGAAGAACCTCCAAGGTGTGCAAGCTTGACTTCAAGATCCAATCTTGTTTCCAATGATTCAAAGCTTCACTTCAAGATCCAATCTTGATTTCTCCTAGATGAAATATTGTAGAGACCCACAAGCTTCTCTAAACACTTCTCTAACTTAGGCTAATCTCTCAAGAATTTGCTTATGCTTGTATTTGAACTTGTAATTAAAACATTCCTAAAACTTGCTATTTATAGCAAAACTTAGGCAATTTTTAATTAATAAAAGTTGTAATCAACTTTTAAGTGGGCTTAATCTAATTTGTCCAAATATGTATAATTAGGTGTGACTAATCTCCATTGTCTCCCACTTTAATTTAATACAATTAAATCAAGCCAAAGATTAGGAAATGGATTAGTTAAATGTTTGCCACCTTGATTTAATCCAATTAAATCAAGCCAAAGCCACCTATTATTACATACTTACAATTACCATAATATCCTCAAATGGTAGAGAGAATTATGATTTTACAATTAAGCCCTTGTGTAATTATTGAATTAATCCAATTAGGTCAAAGTAAATAATCAATGTTATCCAATAACACTTGATTATCTTAGTTGATAATTAAAATATCGAATATTATATTTTATCAAAAATAATCGGCTACCCAAGTGCTCAACGAGTACACTTCATATTGGGACTCTCTAAGTTCAGATACGTTCGTCATATAAGCCTAGCTAATATGTACGCAATTCGACCACCTCCGAATTCGCGAAGAACACGAACGACCTTTCTGAACTATACAAGTCGAGGTCATCACATATGTTTAACAATCCCTTCGTCGTAGGATATCCGAGTTGTGCTTAGGAAACATAGAATATACCGTCAAGTTTCCAAGACGCACATCTCATGTCCACGATTCTTCATAACTGATGCGATCCACCCTAGGTGATCGACTTTGGCCAAAGATTTAAGAATCGTGACTTTACTAACATTGATACCTAAACCCCTTATGATACACATACGGGCCGATGGATCCTATCTTGCTTCGCACTTGATTACTGTGTGCATCGGCCCACACCCAACGAACATCTAGAGGACAGACCATGAAAGGTTTCTGACATACATAACATCTAAGCGTGGAGGATCTCACACAAAATCAATGTTATCCTATAGTCAAAGGATTACATATGCTACTCGACTCGAGGAGATTCCTATTGACGGTGGTGTGTACTTCCAACTATTAGGAATCACCTGTGAGTCATTCAGTATTCTCTCCAATGAATACCCACATGTCTATACGAGTTTCCAAAACGCATGGTACATCGCGTTAAACCATTGGAACTCCAATTCCAATATACGACATGTGCTAGTCTTCTAGGTTATAGGAATTCGACCGTATTCCAAAACCAACGACTAGAAATATTTACTTTAAGAATAGTTTACACCTAGTGTCAAAACTATTCTAAGGTCGATGTCATTCTTAGTATAACTATACATCAATTTAATACGCGTAATGACAATACCATTAATAGGGTATAAAATGAAACATGTAGTTATTTTATTAATAAATAATAAAATGTACAATTCGGATTGGCACTCCAAGCACCAACTCCATCAAAATCATTTTAGTCTTTTCATATATATATATATATAATATAAAAGACACAACAAAAGACCTGTTATATCCCAAATACAGTTCATATTACCATATATTCAGAATCGGATATGAAATTTATGACCGGATTTCTATCCTATATACTAATGTACATATAACATAAATAAAACACACACTCATATGCAAAAAAATGAAATAATAAAATAAAATACAATCATGCAAAAATAAAATACTACCACACACAAATACAATGCAGGAAAATGTAATCGCCATCTAAGAAGTGACATAAAAAAGTGCAATCTCATAAATCATTTCAGGATTGAAGCATTCAGAAGTGATTAAGAATGTATCTTCCTTCCTCACCCAAATTCTTATGGGAATCTCTTTCACTTGAGAACTCTTTTTTAGCATTATCAGATTTTCACTAATGAATTGAGTCTGTTTGACAAGTGCAGCAACTCGACAATTTAGATTTGAATAATCAAATCTAGGTAGATCACCCTTAGATCTTTTTTTTATTTGTTTAACATGAGACACTTAAGCCTAATGTGTCTTAATTTGCCACAGTGGTGACAAATAGGTACAAACCTCGTACAAGAATGAGGTTTACCAACATAACTTCTAGATTGAGGTTGCTTTATATGAGAATGAATATCAGAGGGAGTCATTTAACTCTGGTCAGCAGGCTTGTTGCTAAAGTCACATCTAGAAGTTAGTTCAACTTGATTAGGTAAGGACTAAGTTGTGACAAAA
This sequence comes from Zanthoxylum bungeanum, assembly GCA_019454045.1. NCBI lineage: Eukaryota > Viridiplantae > Streptophyta > Magnoliopsida > Sapindales > Rutaceae > Zanthoxylum > Zanthoxylum bungeanum. The sequence continues at coordinate 95,184 of SKCR01000031.1, forward strand.
ATAGTTTTAGAAGAGAAAGTATTGTCACATAGCTTGACTCAATAAAATCATAAACCTTTATTTTCACAATGGGACATACCAGTGCCAAACAAGTGATATACCTTTTCAATCCCAATAAAAAATATGGATATCTGGGTTTTAGCATCTTCAATCTTTTTTTCTAAGTATTTAACGATATCAATCAACTTCATATTTCTCTCATTGAGGTCAAAAACAATAATGAGGTTATTGTCTTACTTGGCTTGGACTTCGTTCCTATCAAGTTTAGTTTCTTTAAGCTTTTTATTGACCTCTACACAAGTCTTATTGGTAGTTAAGCTCTAATTATATAACTAAGTATAAACTACCTGAATATCATCCTTATCTTCAGAGTCACTATGAGAGGACTCTGAACGGACATCCACATCACTCCCATTAGTCTCTTTCCCACTAGCAATATTAGAAGAAAATGCAATGTGATTGCATCTCTCATTAGAAGAGTCATTAGAAGTATAATCATCTTTTGATTAATCATCACTATGAGAGATATTCTTGAATTTCTTGCCTCTCGACTTCAGATAAATGAGACACTCAGATTTTATGTGCCCAAAGCCCTAACACTCATGACATCTAACTGCTTGGAACTTCTTATCATTATCACTGTCATTTTTAATCTCATCCCTATTGGATCTATACTTTCTAGACTTTTTTTTTTAACGTTTTATGCCTATCTTTCCCTTTACCATCTTTCTTGGAGTTGGAAAATTTATTGTACCTCTTAACAAAAAGGGATACATAATATTCAATAGAGTCATTAGCTTCTTTTTTCTCAGTCTTCATAGCAATGTTATTAGATTTTCTAAACCCGTGATATTTGCTCTTATACACTTGATTGTTATCTACAAGAACCTCTAGTTTCAAGTGATCTATATCTTTATTCTCTTATATAGCAGTGACCTTAGGTAAGAATCTTTCGGGTAGGAACCTAAGGATTTTTCTAACAACTCTATTCACACGAACAGTCTCACCTAAGTTGAAACTGAAATTAACAATGTCGTCAATTTTAGCATAAAACTCATTGAAGGTTCCACCCTTCTTCATACGAGCAGCTACAAACCTAGTAGTAAGATCTTGAAGTTTGTTGTTCTTGATTGACAATGTGCTCTCATGAACAATCTCAATGATATCTTATGCATCATTGACAACCTCACATATAGAGACTCTCATAAAATTTATGGAGCAAACATCAAGTATGTATGGTATTGATAACTTTACTCTTTATATTGCTGTCTTCAAACTCCGATTTGGACCATGTGAATTTATTCTTGGGAGTAGAGACTCAATTCAGGGTAACTACGAGTTCTTTCCACCTATATTCAATAGGTATCTAAACCTTCTCATTTATGGATTTAAGGAATGCTCTCATGCGTACCTTCCAATGAGGGTAATTTGTCTCATCAAAGAATGAGGAATAATTCAAGGATTGACATCTATCCATAGTTAAAGGGTCAATGATTGAAGTTCAGTTCTGATACCAATTGAAATTATACAAGTTCTAACCCTATACACATATGAGAGGAATTGGTGTAATCTACGGAATTATAAAACTAACTACAATAATTCAAGACAAGTCTTAATTATTATTCTGTGATTAAAATCATAAACCCTTAAGTTTAAACAATGGCCACAATCATAATCTATCCAATAATAAACAAACTGAAAATAAATAAAGCAATCAACTTAATCAACACCAAGATTTATTGTCGGAGAGGAAAACTCTTGACAGAGAAAAACCACCATAGAAATAGGTTACCACCCAAATTCACTATATAGAAAAAGCTTACAGTGATGGTTATATGACATATGATAATAATTTTATCGACTCAAATACCTCTATTGTAATAACCTGAAGAACTCATCGAGCCCGCACCAAGTAGCCTTATTCAGAACCTCTGAAGTCTCTAAGTGAATCAAATATGTGAACTCGCGACTACCAATCTTCACATTAAAACTCTGAAGGTTTAAGGTATTGGCTAGGGTTGTGTTTGTATTGATGGTTATCAAATGAGAAACTCACCAAACGAAAGAAGACATGGGATTAATTAAGTATTCAAGGTGAACTCTTAAGAATGTGGAAATAATGAATAATATGGCTTTGTATTTTATTTTTCCAACACTGGGTAAAATGATAATGCTTTCTTTATATAAGTAGGATTTTCCCAACCCTAAAAATCCTTCAAAACGCGTCCAAAATAAGCTAAATATACATAGGCGTCTGAATCCAACTCAAACGTGTGATGTTCGAACTTCCTTCGAATGTAAACCCTTTTGGCAGGTTTCGTTTGTACAGAGAGAAGAACGCAACTTGCACATTGATGAACACTAAAAAGTGCACATTTATTAAAAGAAAAATTAATCAATTTACACTTGTAGTTTCATTAATCCTTTTAATTTAGCACATTTGTGAAATAATAATTAAATTTATATTTTATATATTTTTATTGTGATTTTTATTTCTTATGTAGGTGAAATAATACCTTGAATACATAACTGAAAAAATGGACGTGACATTTAGATTTTGGAGGCCGAAAACTTGAAAGGACGTTCTAACAGTGTACAATTTCAGAAATTTCAACTTTGTACAAGTTTCGTATTTGGGCCATAACTTTTTACTGCGATATCGGATTGAGGCAATTCCAGTTCCAGATGAAAGAAGACTCAAATATCTACAACATTATTGTTTACAAGAGTTTCTAATTCCGAAGTTTTCAAGGTCGAAATGAGTGAAGAAGTCAATGTGTGTTGCATGTAATTTTAATTATTAGAAAACAAAGTAAAAAATAAAATATAAAAAAATTAAAAAAAAATAATAAAAGAAAAAAGTTGAAATGTCACAATCCACCTTTAGGTAGGTTATAACAATTTTTTTTCAAAATTATCAATAAAAAATCAAAAAAGGAAAAAAATAAATTAGTAAAAATTTGTTGTTTGTATTTGATTTGGAAAGTTGTAATTAATAATTTAGAGATGAGCACTTCTACTATAAATAGAGGTGCTCACCTCTCATTTCTTTTATGCTTTCTTTCAAAGTTCTCTTATAGAATTTGCGAGAGTGTGTCGTGTGTTTTAATTTTTAAGATTTCTTATAATTTTTTTCTTTAGGTAATAAAATTATGCATGTTTTTCTTTAAATCATGAGTAACTAATTTCATCATGTTGGGGTAAAGAGTTAAGCTTTTAATATGAGAATATATATTAATATTATTTATATGATAATCTATAAATTATAATCCGAATAAGTAATTTAAATCTTAATTAATTATTGACAAACTTTGTTACCGTCTTTATGACTGGTTTTATTTATTTGCATAATTGAGTATCTAACTGGACTTGTTATAGATAAATATTATCACCGCCTTTATGGCTAGTTTTATATGTTTTGGCATAATTAATTCATGAAGTAAACTAACTGGGTAATAATGACAATTTTGTATTATAAAAAGTAAGATTTCTCTATATTTGAAATATTAAGAGTGGATCTTCTAACCCCCAATATTTTAATTTATTATTGCAGTTTAATTTAAATTTTTTCATCACTTCAAACAAATCCAACATTTTTATTTCACTCGAATTGTTATTTTGTTTTACTAAATTTATTCCATATGGATCGACCCCGGACCTACTGAGTTATTTTATTACTTCGACACTCTTATACTTGAGAGTAAAGAATTACTTTTTGAGTGCGTCAAGTTTTTGACACTGTTGTAGGGGAATATAATTTAGTGGATAGAATGATAATTTTTTTCTTTATTTTTATTTTTATTTTTATTTTTGTATTTTCTGCATCTCATTTTTTCTTTGTATTTGTGCCGATCCAATATGCCATGATTTATCCTAAATGAATCCTGAACCAGACACCCCATATAGACAAACCATGTACTTAATTCTTTAAGGTTAAAGGAGACAGAAATCTTAATTAAAATAAAGCTTGTATTTTACCAAAAAATTTCTTGAACCATCTTCATCTAGAGATTCTTCCATAATTTTTTTTGAGAACCTAATTCGAGAAATTGAGACAGCTGAACAAGAAATTCAATTGAAATCTTAATTGATAAAAATCAAAGGACGTTTTTAGGATCTAATCATTATATTTTTTTCCTCTTTTTTTTCATTTATTTTTATTTTTAGTTTTATTTATTTATTTAATTTTCTACTTTCATTTGTTTATTATTATTTTTTTCTTAGTATTGCATTTGTATATTTAAATTTCAGTATATAGTCAGCATTTAGGTAGCATGAAACACTGGTCTCGATCATCTAGTGGTAGATTAAATAGAGAGTCTCCATCACATTCATCGTCTGTCAAAATGGCAGAGAACCAAAATGAAAACCCACCTGCCCGAGTTGAAAATCTAGTTGATTAGGAAGAGAACGAGTCTCAGCATGGCGATCTTAATTATCTTATGACACTCAGATAATTCATGAATCCCACCAGGACAAGATCACCATCTTGCATTATTTTTCCCCTAGATGTATCATGTTTCAATTTTAAACCAGGTGTCATCCAAATTTTACCCACATTCCATGGTCTAGAATCAGAAAATCCTTATCAGCATTTAACGGAATTTGAAGAGGTATATAACACTTGCACAGACCAATATTGCAGCATAAATATAATTCACTCAAGTTTTTTCCTTTTTCTTTAAAGGATAATGTCTGCAGAACCTTAGGTCATGATCCATCAGAACATGGGATGATTTGCAAGAGCAGTTTCTGAAAAATTATTTCCCCTTCATAGGACAAACTCTTTTAAGAGGAGAATCACAACTTTCATACAAGAGTCGGGGGAAACAGTGTCCCAATATTGGGAGAAATTTAAAGATATGTTGAATGTTTATCCATATCACAGGTTTGAAACATGGAGGCTGGTTTCCTACTTCTATGAGAGTTTAACACCCCAAGGTAGACTAGTTGTGGAAATGATGTGTAATTGTGAGTTTAGGGATAAAAATCCCGAAGATGCACTAGATTACCTAGAACACATAGCTGGGAATGCACAACAAAGGGATACAGTTGGCACTTATGAGTCGCTTGTAAAACCACATTCATCTGGTAGAGGTATATTTAACTTTAGGGAAAACCATGACCTTTATGCTAAGTATGCATCTCTAGCTAAAAAATTTGAGGCATTATAAATGAGGAAGAGTGATCATGTCAAGTCAATTCAAGAAGTCATATGTCAAATCTGTAATTCACATGAACACGTCATATAAGTTCGCCCAACCTTGCCAGCTCTGCAAGATTGTCTCCAACTCTCAATGACCAAGTCAGTTCCATAAACACTTTCAATAAACCAAATCCAAACACATACTCCCAAACCTACAATTCTGATTGTAGAAACCATCCAAACTTCAATTGGAGGAATGATAACCAAGCACAACCATCGCAACAACCTCCCATGGTACACAAGAATTTCCAAAATTCTCAGAATTATGCACCATATGTCCCACCTCCTAGGAAAACCCTTGAGGATACCTTGCATGCATTCATTGAGAAATATGAAGCCATCAATAACCAAAATGTGCAAATATTGATTGATCTGAAAGACATTTTCTCCAAAATCACATATGTATTGGCCATTAATGAGAGATGAAATTTTCATGCACAACCACAGCCAAACCCCAAGAGTCATCAAAACCCTCACAAGGATAGTTATGGTAGTCAACACAAAGACCAAATCAAATCTCTTATTACTCTTCGCAATGGTAAGGACATCCACAAACTTATTCTTCAACCTCATGAAGTTGTACACAAGAATTTCCAAAATTCTCAGAATTATGCACCATATGTCCCACCGCCTAGGAAAACCCTTGAGGATACCTTGCATGCATTCATTGAGAAACATGAAGCCATCAATAACCAAAATGTGCAAATATTGATTGATCTGAAAGATACTTTCTCCAAAATCACATATGTATTGACCATTAATGAGAGATGAAAGTTTCCTACACAACCACAGCCAAACCCCAAGAGTCATCAAAATCCTCACGAGGATAGTTCTGGTAGTCAACATAAAGACCAAATCAAATCTCTTATTACTCTTCGCAATGGTAAGGACATCCACAGACTTATTCTTCAACCTCATGAAGTTGAAAATAAATCAGATTCAGATGGTAAGGAAGATGATGATGAACCATTACCTATCATTGATGATAATAATTTATCTTATGCACCTCCATTTCCTCAAGTATTAAAAATAAAGAAATTGAACCATTCCCCAGAGATATATGAAATATTAAACAGGAAAATATCAATATTTCTTTGTTAGATGTCATCCAACAAATACCATATTATGCCAAATTTCTGAAAGACTTGTGCACCGTTAAAAGAAAACATCATGTAACAAAGAAAGCTTTTCTAATTGAACAGATAAGTTCCATTCTCTCAACCAATAATGCATTAAAATACAAGGACCCTGTGTAGACAACAGGACCTGGGCGACGCCGTTCCTAGGCTCGCGGCCTAGTTGGGAAGGATTACATAACATGGAGTCGCCACCCGGTGTGAACCGGGACAAAGATTTAAGGCCGCACTCACCCCTCGCAAGGGAAAACCTCAAACCGTTGGGTTCAGAATGGTCCCTTACTTATGTCACTTGTAATGAAAGGATTCATGTAATAATTTAAACAAGCTGAAGTAACACTTATTCCTAAGGGTATCATGCTTCTAAATTCACATTTATAAAATAAAATATGCGCCTAAATATACATGTATTTCACATATATCTTACATTTAAATTTGCATGCTTAACATATATCAAGATAGCAACTAACATACAACTTTACTTGCATATCACATTCAGGAAAAAACACAAGCACACATATTAACCATACAAGCACACATATGGGCACTTTTCAAGTGGTACGTGGAATTGTGGCCCAAGTACAGACCGCACTACCGTCCATTCGGAATCGGCTACGGAATTTACGTCTGGGTTTCCATCCGATATACCGCAAGAAATAATGCTCAAATGTTATCATGACATAAGCATACGAATTGTGACACATTTGCATAAGAAAGATCAACTAATAGGCAATTATGCATGAATATAATAAGACAGACTCAGTTCAGTGTGTGTGCGTTCGTGTAGCGTTCGTAAACGCGTTCGAACGGAAATGAAACAGAATGCTCACGTTCGAGTAGCGTTCGTAAACGCGTTCGAACGGAAATGAAACAGAATGCTCACGTTCGAGTAGCGTTCGTAAACGCGTTCGAACGGAGACGAGACAGAATGCTCACGTTCGAGTAGCGTTCGTAAACGCGTTCGAACGGAGATGAGACAGAAAGCTCACGTTCGTATGGCGTTTGTTAACGCGTTCGAACGGATACGAGACCTGACACATAATAAGGCAAAAACACATGCGCGTTCGGGTTGCGTTCGTGAACGCGTTCGAACGGACACGGACCTGATGCAATACATAAACAGAAAATAAAAGGGCGCGGCGAAGCACTGCCGTAAAGGTGACCTTTTGGGGCTCTTGATCTCTCAAAGAGAGGACCTTTAGACCAACATGCTAAGCCCATGCGCGTCATATCACACATGCAAGAATAGAACCAATCATATCAACCAAGTATGCCCGATTGAACGCATCTTACATCCAATCCGAACACACGTCAACCGGCGCGGCAAAGCATCGTGGTAAAGGGCTTTTAGCCCCTCCCCATAGGGGATCTCACAACACACTTACTAAGCCCATGCGCTCGATTGACTTATACATACGAAAATAAAGATAATAATATCAAACTAAGTATGCTCGATTGAACGTATCTTGCGTCCAACCGAACATACACCAACCGGCGCGGCGAAGTAGTGTCGCGAAGGTGGCCTTTTCGGCTCTTTGTCTCACAAATGGAGGACCTTTGGACTAACTCACTAAGCCCATGCGCTTGGTTGAATCATACAAAAATAAACAATATATTGAATTCAAGAGAAAACTAAATAAACAAAAAGCAACACAACGAAAGAGAGATGGTGCCGTTTACTCAAGCGGTACGTGGAGTTGTGGCCCGAGTACAGATCATATTACCGTCCATTCGGAATCGGCTATGAAATTTATGTCCGGGTTTCCATCCGATATACCGCGAGACTTGACACATCTCTCATTCATCTAATGCCCACAACATATTACATCTCATAATTCATGCATATTTACATACTCAAAAATCACAACACACATTTCAACATTACAATCATACAAGAAATACTTAATAAATAATGTGGAAAAGGAAAACAAGTGTGAAAGATACCCTCAGGTCTAACCTTTTAAGCCGTCTCTCGGACTCACGTTCCACGAAGATCGAAAGGGGGGTAAAGCTCCGCAACTTTTCTGGTCCCTGGTTCAACGTCCTAGCTCACTGCTTCGCTGCTTTGCTTATTGTTCGAACTCCGTTCTGCTCCTATTCGGCTCATGTTTTGCTGCTCACTGCACGGGCTACCTGTTTCAATGTTTTCAAAGAACTATTCCAAGTTGTGTGGGTTCTTAGTGCAATTAAAAGTGATTATTTTTAAGGTTATCTATGTAGTTTTCTAAGTTACTGTTTTTTTAAGGATTTTGGGCTACTGTTTTAAGGTAATCTAGGAGGTTGTTTTGGCGCGTTTTAGAATTCGGCTATAGGTGAGTTTGGGTTCGGCTATGGAGGGTGGTCTTGTGGTGGTTTCTTTGTTTTTCTTTTTGTGTGTGTATGTAGTGTTTTCTCTTGGATGTGTTTTGGGTGTGTAGAGAGAGTTTAGAGAAATTTCGAGAGAGCTTGGGTGTGAATTGTGTTGTGTGAAGGAGAGGATGGCCTTGGTTAGGGGTTGTTTATATAGAGAATGACTAGGGTTTACAAGGGAAGGGATTTGTGCATTAAATTAGGATATGATTTAGTTTTAAACAAGGAAATCAAAGGATTGAGGGGGGACAAAATATTTTACTTTAGGAAGTTGTAATATTTAATTTGTGTTGGTTTAGGAATACAAATATTTTATATTGGTAAGTATCTTATTAGATTAGGAAGTCAAATATATGATTGGCTTTAATTGGTTAAGATTGATTTTAATTTGGTATGATTATATTTTGATTTAGTATGTGATTTGTTTAATTTAGGCATGATTTTAGTTTAAGTTGGTAATTGTTTATTTTAATTGGTAAATGATTTAAATGTTTTATTTTAATGTTTAATATTTAATTTAATATTTAATTATTTAATTTGGGATGTGTTTTATGGGCTTTGGGGAGCTAAATGGGCTGGGTGTGAGGCTAGCAGCAAAACCAGAATTACCGACACCGTTCGAACGCTCCCTCGAACGCTAAACGAACGCCCGCAATCTGTTTTCCGTTCGAACGAAGTAGGGAACGCAGCACTAACGAAGACAGTGAGCTTGCTTATTCTGAATTTCCCCTTCCGATATCCGTTTCCCGCGGCTTCCGTGACTCAAAAGGTAGTGCCTCCAAATGAGGCTCATCATCGGGTTTCACATGCGAAAATGCAATGCCTACACCCTGGTTGTCAAACTATTTCATGTATTATTGGAAATAAAAAAAATTGAACATGCTTTGCTTGATCTTGGAACCAGTATTAATTTGCTTCCATTTTTGATTTACCAACAACTTAATATTGGTGAGTTAAAACCAACATCAACTACTTTTTTATTTTCCGATAAATCAGTCAAGGTACCAAAGGGAATTGTTGAAGATGTGTTATTACAAGTCGATAAATTCATATATCCTTTGAATTTTATTGTCTTGGAAACACAACTTGTAGCAGATAGTTATAAGCCAATTCATATAATACTTGGTCGTCCAATTTTAGCAATAGCTAATGCCTTAATAAATTACCAGAATGAAATCATGAATTTGTCCTTTGGCAATATGACGTTGAAGCTTAATATTTTTAACATGTGTAAAAAACCATACAATGAGGACAGTGAAGACGAGAGCATGGAACACATTGAACCAATTATGAGGAATATGTTCAAGGGAGTTTATCTGATCCTACAGAAATTTATACAGCTAATTTTCTTGAATCAAGTACATAATTAGATTCAGATATTCCTAATGATTTTTTACTTGATTCTACACAGGTACTGGAAAATGATGGAAATAATCAAAATTTTGAGGAACTGGGAACACTGAAAGAAGAAAAACATGAGGAAACATCCAATTTGGAATTGAAGACTTTGCCATAAGGATTGAAGAATGTATTTCTTGGAGATGAACAAACTTATCCTGTGGAAATTTCTTCCTCTCTCACAAATGATCAAGAAGGAAAAATACCTCCAGACTGGAGCCATAAAGGCATGGAAGAAACTCTTGCAAAACTCTACAATCATTTTCCTTCTTTTCCCCCAAAATAATATGATGAAAATTTACAAAGCACGCACCGAAATAATGAGGCTTCTTATGATCCATGGTATTCCTAGTGATATTCATTGGATAATTGAAGCAATAGTTCGCTTGGCAGGTGAGTCATCTGACTATTTCATTTCTCACATGCATGGTTTAAGGAAAAACACTTATGCTAAGAAACAAAGAGCTAAACAATTAGGTGTTTGTTATAAATGTGCACGCTGGACGTGCAACACTCATTTTCATTCTTTAGAAATGGTGTCTCACAATCGCGAAGATAAAATTTAATTCATTAGAGATGACTTTAGTAATGATTCTTTAGATGATATATCACTGACTTTTGAGACGCATCCCAAAGGACATGTTCATCGAGTAATTCACAATTTGCATACACAATTTCAAAAATAAAGACAACAATACAGTCTCAGGAATCTGACTTTTAAAGACTATGTTTGCCAATTTATAAGAAAATTGGATGAGAAGCATATCTCTGACCCATAGAGGGTGTTCAAGCCGTTACTGGACGTAAAACCAAAGGAAGATGTGAGCCATAATCACAACTACCAGTAAATATTGTTTCAATTTATTGCTTTGATTTCATTTCCTTTAAATTATTGTTTGATTTACTTTAACTTGTTGTTTTGATTTCTTTTACTTTAATTTTACGACAGTATATAAACTTTTTGACTTTCACGATCTATTTTACTGTTCATCTGACAATTGCCACTTTGTAGATACTAGTGATTTTATTACTCATCCATTTTTAGGATCCATAAACACAACTCGTCATTTCTCTATTCGACACATCCAGATAAGAGAGAGAAAAAATGGAGAAAACTTTAAGACAATGAGTCACTAATATCTGTGTGTTTTGTGGAAATAGCTCTGGAACTAATTGAGGCTGCAAAAGAATTGGGTAGATTTATGGCGAAAAGAAACATACACTTAGTATATGGAAGTGGTAATCTTGGATTAATGGGATATTATGGATCATTCCAAAACCTTTGGCAGATGGAAACCTCATCGAAAAATCAAATGGAGAAGAATGCATTGTCTCAGTTATATCTGAAAGACTTACTGAAACGATTAATCATGCTGACGCTTTTATTACTTTACCATTTGGACTAGGCATGTTGGAAGAAATATTCACAGTAGCATCATGGGCGAACTTGAACATTCACCAAAAACCTATTAAACTACTTAATGTTAACCCTTTTTTCAATTTTCTTTTAGTATTTCTTGAGGATGCCAAAAGACTTGGGTTTATTTCGAAACCGGTAAAAGACATCGTCATAATTGCAAGAAAAACTGATGAATTAATTGACCATCTCTTAGCTTATGAACCAAAAATCGAACACATTCTTTCTAAGTTGAACTGGTCTGATAACGATCGTGGCAAGAAGAGTAGAGTGAACCTTGATCTTAATCTGTAATTTTTCTTGTAAATAGTCGTAGATTTAACTGTCAATTCCACACTAACCATGTGATATCTTCTAAACTCTATTTCTTCTTGTTTAGACATTAGGGACAATGTCTAAATTTGGTTGGGGGGAAGGGATAGTTGACTAGATAGTTTTTATTTTATGTTATATTGTTGTGTTTTTCTTTCAAAAGAAAATTCATTTTTGTGTTGTTGTTTTATGTAAAAAAGAAAGTTTTTATTTTGTTGTTTTTATTTTGTGTGTAAAAAAAATATTTTGTTTTGTGTTTTTTTTTTTTAAAAAAAAAAACTACACACAAACTAACAACAAATTTTTGACTAACCAAGTTGAATTGTTGTTTAGAGATGACAGTGTAAGGAGTTTTCACTCCTAAGACGCATCTCAATGTTCGTAGCAAGTTATTTTTGTTCAATTCTTTTTGAATCATTTAAATTCATGAATTCTCCATAATATTGATTAAATTTGATCTTCATATGCTCATTTGACATATATTATCAACATACACAGTAATATATGATTGTGGGTTGTAAGTGAAAATTTTGTAATATTTAGTTCTCTATTTTGTTAGAAATAACACTTAATGGCAGTGGAATTTGTGTTTTTATTCAAAAAAAGTAAAAAAAAAAAATTAAGCTTTTACTTAGTAACTGGACATTTTGCCTCAACAAGCAGTGATTGTTCGCGAAAAACTGTAGAGCTTGAGTTTATAAAAAAAAAGTGTGAATAAGTTCGATTTCGTAACCTCTCTAAATCAAACAATTAAGTCCATAAGGGTGTTTTAACACTTAGTGCCCTAAGACCAACTGGTCTGGGAGTCACTGACCCAAAACTCATTACAAGGGTTAAAGAGAAAGCTTAAGAAAATCTGACACTTCTTCTTTTTAACATCTGAGATCCGAATAATTAAGTTCGTATGAGTTTCTTAACATCTAGTGCCCTAAAACCAACTGGTTTGGGAGTCACTAGCCCAAAGCTCGCTACAAGGATTGAAGATGTATTCTTATAAAAAAAAAATTATTTTTGTATTTTTAAATAAATTTCCATTGCCAAAAAGGTGTGAACTTTAATATAATTTTAGGACAAAAATATTACTCTCTTTTCAACAAGACCTGTGAATATTGTAGGCATAATGAATTGATTGATACATTGTTTTATGTGTGTATGGCGAATGGTAAAAAATACATGAGAATTTACTTATTTGATAATTCAAAAAGAAAGAAAAGAATTATTAACTTGGATAATAATTTTTCTTTTAAGTTTTCGCTTAAATTACTAGGGACTAGTAATAAGCTGGTTGGGGGTGTGATGAACATTAAGAATAGCACATTTATTAAAATAAAAATTAATCATTTTACACTTGTAGTTTTATTAATCCCCTTAATTTAGCAAATTTGTGAAATAATAATTAAATTTAAGTTTTTTATATTTTTATTATGATTTTTATTTCTTATGTAGGTGAAATAATACATTGGATGCATAACTAGAAAAATGGACGTGACATTTAGATTTTGGAGGTCGGAAACTTGAAAAGGCATTCTAACAGTGTACAATTTCAGAAATTCAAGCTTTGTGCAAGTTTCGTATTTGGGCCATAATATTTTACTGCGATATCGGATTGAGACAATTCTAGTTCCAGATGAAAGAAGACTCAAATATTTACAACTTTATTATTTACAAGATTTTATAGTTCCGAAGTTTTCAAGGTCGAAATGAGTGAAGAAGCCAATGTGTGTTGCATGTAATTTTAATTATTAGAAAACAAAGTAAAAAATAAAATATAAAAAAGTAAAAAAAAATAACAAAAGATAAAAGTTGAAATGTCATAAAAAAATAATAAAAGTTAAAAGTTAAAATGTCACAATCCACCTTTAGGTGGATTATGATAAATATTTTCAAAATTATCAACAAAAAATCAAAAAAAGGAAAAAAAGGAAAAAGAAAATAAAATAAATTAGTAAAAGTTTGTTGTTTGTATTTGATTTGGAAAATTGTAATTAATAATTGAGAGATGAGCACTTCTACTATAAATAGAGGTGTTCATCTCTCATTTCCTTCATACTTGCTTTCAAAGTTCTCTTGTAGAATTTGAGAGAGATTGTCTTATGTGTTTTAATTTTCAAGCTTTCTTGTAATTTCTTTTTCTTTCGGTAATAAAATTATGTATGTTTTTCTTCAAATCATGAGTATATAATTTCATCATGCTGGGGTAAAGAGTAAAGTTCTTAATATGAGAATATAGATTAATATTATTTATATCATAATATATAAATTATAATATAAATAAGTAATTTAAATCTGAATTAATTATTGACAAACTTTGTTACTGTCTTTATGGCTGTTTTTATTTATTTGGCATAACTGACTACCTAATTGGACTTGTTATAGTCAAATGTTATCACCGTCTATATGGCTGATTTTATATATTTTGGCATAATTAATTCCTGAAGTAAATGAACTGGGTAATAATGATAATTTGTATATTATAAAAAGTAAGATTTCTCTATATTTGAAATATTAAGAGTGGATCTCCTAACCTGGGCATTTTAATTTATTATTGCAATTCAATTTAAAATTGTTCATCAGTTCAAACAAATCCAACATTTTTATTTCACTCGAATTGTTATTTTGTTTTACTAAATTTATTTCATGTGGATCGACCCCAGACTTACCGGGTTATTTTATTACTTCGACACTTTTATATTTGGGAGTAAAAAATTACTTTTTGAGTGCGCACACATGGAGCCTCTGGAAGCTTTCGTTTGAATGGGAGAACAAACATATCATAAATGTCATGCGTTCAAACTTCTAAATGAACCCAACTCAAACATAAGTTCTGATATTTTCATCTAACGTCATCTAATCAACTCAGATTTTCAAAATTCATTTCAATTCAATTGGACATATTTTGTTTGTAATTTCCAACCAAAACTAGACCTAACATAAACAATTGAATCAAATAATATATAATTTTATAATTGGATAATTGACTATTTAATAAATAAATTCCACAAAATCTAAAGGCTAAAGTAATATGACCAAAATTATTGATAATTATTAATAATAAGATAATAAACCACTTATTTTCCCAATTCCCACTCATATGAAATGGAATACAAATCTCTGTCTGTGGGATTCTTCTCTTGTCATCCATATGAAACTGAATTGGAGTTCCACATGTGTTTTTAGTGTGTTTGATTCCTATAAAAAAAAGTCGTCATTAAAATGATATTATTTTTATTTTATTTAATATCAAAATGATGTAGATTTGATATTTTTTTATTTTATTTTATTTTATTCAGTATCAAATTGATTTTATTTTTATAATAATTTTATCACAGTTTAATTCTATTTTAACCTTCTTATAATATTCTAAATATAATGATAATAATAGAAGATATAAAAGTTAATTTTTAGGATTTACAACTGGGAATAGGCTTTTCTATAAAAACCAGACACTAGTCCTTTTTATTGGTAAATAGATGTTGCATTATATTGGTTTTTTGCAAACTTTAAACAAAGTAAAATCAATGTCAAGTATCACCATGAGTAAATGAAACATATAACTTAAAAATTCACTTTGATGCAAATTTGATCAAGGTGTTAATTTGATTCTTTATCCTTAAGACGGTTTCAATCTCACTACGGTGCTTGTGGTTCTTAGTTGCCAGCTCCGAAGATAAAATGATCACTTCTTCATAAGGAGCACTCCAAACAAGAAGAACAATGAACCAAACTTAAACGAAAACTCTCTTTATTGAACATAAATCAAAATTTTTGAATAAATTTTTGACTTTTTATTTTTGTCTAACAATGAATGGTATTTTTCAACAACATTCTAATGAATATAATATGATCTTTATAAAGAGACAAAGAATTGTCATTAAAGAGACACCTTTATGTATGTGGTTGTAATATTCTATTGTAATATTTTAATATCTAGTCTATAAATTTTATGAGGCCAAATAATTACTAGTATCTAACAGGTTGTTTGATTGATTTGAAATGGTGACGATTCTAAATTTAAAAACAAGTAAATAAAATTGTTCGAAAGTAGGTTTTAAGAAAATTCAATATTAAAAACTATTTAGGGTTGTGATTTCTTTTAATATCATTTTAAAGATGAAGTGGTTATCTTAAAGTTGGGTAATATATTGATTTATTAACCTGGAACACTAAATTATGTAAAAGCCTCTTCCGATGGTCAATTACAAATACCTAGTATAATCCAATTGAACCATATGTCTATGTCAACCAAATTACCTAGATTCATTAAGATTAAGTTCCAATTAAGGCTACCCCGCCCGACAGGTATATTCCTATCCTGTAAGGAAATCTATTAAAGGGTTATCTATCCTCAAGGAAGATCGTGAGCTATTGAGTCTAAGGTCTTTTAAACTTAAAATCTCTATGTCTAGTTCATTTTAAGTTTACCTAGTCAATTTTATTAGTGGCCAGTTAATAAAAAAACATTAAGATTAAGACTCAATAAATAAATCTTTATAATACCCAAACTATAATCTAACCCCTTATAAACCGGTGATATAAAAAGTCATCACAACCCCAGATAACTAATTTAGTTACAACACATAACTAGGGCTGGTAAAAACTTGAAAATAAAAGACTTGAAGTAAAAATGCGGTAAAGTAAATACTGAAAAGTAAATTACAATAAAATAAAATGCTAAGGTAAAATGAATTACTTTTACTACTACTAATTTAGATATCTCCCATAAAATAATATATAAACTTGTGATAATATTACCAACCGACCAATCTGGCGGTATCTTGATTAAGTCAAATTAAGTCAAACCAACCATTAAGGCGGTAATATTTGTCCATAAACCAGCAATAAAGGCGGAACCAAAATTAAATTACCAACCGACCAATCTGGCGGTATCCTTGATTAGTCAGGTTTAAACCAGATTAAAATTAAATTACCAACCGACCAATATAGCGGTATCCTTTTTAAGTCAAATTTTAAATAGTGAATATATTATTTTTAAGGGAGATTAATCTAAATAGCAATAGTAAAAGAATTACCTTTCACCCTAGCTGGGGAAGTTACCTCTCATGGTGAATAGTAAAAATTATAAAAATAAAGAAAGTAAATTACTATTATTACAAAAAGTAATTAAAATTAATTACAAAACTTAAATTAAAAAAAAAACTAAAAACTAAAAGAAACTAGAGAGAAAAACTCTTTCTTTACATCAAAGAGATGAGAGAGAGTGGTGCATCTAAAACTGAAATCTCGAGCTCAATTTATAAACCCCGGTAGGCTTCCAGCGTCGCGACGCCAAGGGCTTTGGCGTCGCGACGCCAGATTCTGTCGACGTGGCTTGCTAAGGCTTTGACACGTGGCAATTCGGATAAGAAGATAAGGCGACACGTGGCGAGGCGGCTAAGAGCTCAATTATTATGCTGACGTGGCGATGACGTGGCAAGGCGGCTGAGAGCAATTGTCGGCACCGTAGGATTGCGACACGTGTCACACTGTGATTGGCTGATGATGACGTGGCATGTTGACTCGGTTGACCTGCTGACGTGGATGGTGACGTGGCAAGACGCGTGGCAAGACGCGTGGCAGAGTTGACTCGTTGACCGGATGACGTGGTGACACATAGGATGACACGTGGCACACGTGGAAATAGTAATTGTCGGCACCGTAGGATGATGACACGTGGCACGGCACACGTTAGCATATCGGCTGTGATGGTGACACGTGGCACGGCGCACGTTAGCAAAGTCAAACTTCTCAAATTCGGACTCGTTGACCCGGCGCACGTTAGCAACTCTGGTGCACTTTAGGCGTCGCGACGCCAAGGGCTTGCGCGTCGCGTCGCGCCCAAATTACCAAAATGCCATTTTCCCAATTTTAACTGTTTTGGTCCAAATCACCTCCAGAATGTCCTGAAACTTTATTTATCTACAAAATAACACAAAACACATCAAAATTTTACAAAACTCAAGAAACTATACAAAATATTAGGTTAATTTAGTGGGAAATAGTGATAGAAATATCACTCATCACACCCCAAACCTAACATTTTGATAGTCCTCAAGCAAAACATAGAGTAAAATAACATAAATAAATTAACTAAGCCACTTTCGTAGGGATCACACTTGTATTTAGCATATGCAATAAGCCTTTAAACCCCTAGGTGTCCCTAGTGGACGAGTTGTAGTCTCGTGAGGGTTTACAGCAATGATACCCACAAACATTTTACAAAAGTAAAAATGTAGTAAAACTAATGCACACAAAAGCAAAAAGACAAGAGAAAAGAGAATAAAGAAGTTAGTGACTAATCAGGTGAAACTTCTACTTCAAGTTACTAGTTGTTTTGTTTCTTTCTAAATTACTGAATAAGTAAATTCTCCGATTATATTTGTCATTCTTCATATACACAGCCAACATAATATTAAACAACTCATTTTTGCCCACAACAGTCATAACTGCAGTTGATAAGAGAGTAATATTTTTGTCCTAAAGTTTTATCAGAATTCACACCTTTTTGCAGCAATGGAATAATTTTTCTCATTTTTCTGATTTTTTCTTTGATTTTTCTCTATTTTTATTTATATACAATATCTTCCATCTATGTAGCGAGTGTTGGGTCGGTGGCTCCCAAACCAGTTGGTTTTAGGGCACCAGGTGTTAAGATACCTCTACGGACTTAATTACTCAGAATTCAGATATATATATTTTTGCAGCATCTTTGATCCATGTAGCGAACTTTGGGCTAGTGACTCCCAAACCAGTTGGTTTTAGGGCACTAGGTGTTAAAACACCCTTACAGACTTAATAACTCGGATCTCAGATTTTTTTTTTACTCCATCACTTTTTGAGATGCTTCCTCCAATTAAACTAGAGCACTGAATATTACAAACTTTTCAATTTTAGCTCATGTCCGCATGTTTCCATATATGTTGATAATACCTGCCAATTGAGCATATGAAGATCCATTTTAGTCAGTATTATGGAGAATTCACAAATTAAATAATTCAAAAGGAAATAAAAAAAAATTAACTTGTTTCAAAAATGGTTTGAGATACGTCTCAGGAGTGAAAACTCCTTACTCAACTATCTCTTACCAATTCACCTATTTAGTCAAAATAAAAACAAACAAAACACAATATTTTTGTAATTTTTTCAATTTTTCAATTTTTTTTTTTTTGTATTTTTAGAAAAATTTTGTACTAAAAATAAAAATAACACACAAACTAAAAACAAGGTACTGATCAATTAATTCCCTCCCACAAACCTAAATGAGACATTGTCCCCAATGTCTTAAACAGTAAAATGAGAGTTAAGAAGGTCGTACCTGGTTAGCTGAAAATATACAGGAAATTAAAGGTTAAGATCCAGATTAATCTGACGCCTCTTACCACGATCGTCCTCGGACCAATTTATCTTTGAAAGGATAGGGTCAACTCGTGGTTCATAGGCTATGAGTTGGTCTATTAGATCCGGAGCAGTTCTGGCAGTAAAGAGGAGTTCTTTTAAAGGTTTTGACACGAACCCATTTCTTCTAGCATCATCAAGAAACACACAAAGAAAATCATAAAATCCATCAACGTTGAGCAGTCCAATTGGTTTCTGATGTATGTTCAGGTTCGCCCAAGATAGAACTATAAAAATTTCCTCCAATGTGCCCAAGCCACCTGGCAAAGCGATAAAAGAATCAGCACAGTTAATCATTTCTACCAATCGTTCAGACATACCTGGCACGATCAGTTCCTCTCCGTTTGATGGTTAAATAAGATTTGCCTCTGCCAAGGGTTTTGGAATGATTCCTAAAACGTGACTGCCTCCTTCCTGTACCGCCTTTGAAACGATCCCCATAAGTCCAAGATTTCCTCCGCCATATATTAAGTGCATATTCCTTGCAGCTAAGACTCGACCCAATTCCTGTGCTGCTTCTATGTATTGTGGTTTAGTTCCAACACTACTACCGCAAAACACACAGATGTTTTCAACTCGTCTTCTTGAAGTGGCTTCCATGTTTTACTCTGGATGTCTTAAAAAGTGCAATGATGAGTTGAATTTATAACACCTGAAAAGGGTGAGTAAAATAATAGCACTAGTACCTGCCAAATGACAATTATTAGTTAAACAAATCGTGATAGTCAAAAAGGTATGGATCCTGTCGGAGAAAATAAAAAACAACAAAACAAATCACAATGATTAGGAAAAGACAAAGAGATATAATATGTACAAGAATTTACAGTTTGATTGAAGTCTATGCGTCAGGGACAAGCTTCCCATCCAATTTTCTTATAAATTGGCAAACAGGGTCTTTTTGAGTCAGATTCCCAAGACTTAACAGTTGTCTTTCTTTTTGAAATTGTGTATGTAATTTGCGAAAGTCTATGTGAACATATCCACTGGGATGCGTCTCAAGAGTCGAAGATATATCATCTAAACTCCTTACTTACTCAAGCCATCCCTAATGAATTTAATTTTGTCTTCGCGATTATCAGACACCATTCCTAAAGAACGACAACGAGTATTGCAATTCCAACGTGCACATTTATAACAAAAACCCATTTGCTTAGCTCTACGTTTCTTTGCATAGGTGCTTCTTCCAAAACCAGACAATTTTTAATAAAAGAGTCAGAAGACTCACCTGCCAATCGGACTCGTGCTTCAATTACCCAACGAAAGTCATTAGGAACACCGTGAATTGTCAGTAACCTCATCCGTTCCAAGCGAGCTTTGTAGACTTTCATCAGAGATTTTTGAGGGAGAGAAGGAAATTGCTTGTGAAGATTTGCGAGAGCTTCTTCCATCTTGAAATGTCTTAATCTGCAAAAACTAAACACACAAAATTAAATCACACCAAATCACAATATATACAAAAATGGCATAGGTTGCCTCCCTGCGAGCGCTAAGTTTTAAGTCGTCAGCTAGACGTGACTGCCTTAACGTTATGCTGGATATGAAAGTGTGACACTTTCTTTTTGTCGCTCAAATGATTCTCCCCAGTAGTGTTTGACACGCTGACTATTAACTTGAATGTTTGTTGGTGTTAGGATCCAGTAACTCAACAGCTCCATAAGGTAAAACCTGAGTGATCACAAATGGACCTGACCACCTAGATTTCAATTTTCCAGGAAAAGTTTCAACCTTGAGTTGTAAAGAAACACATGCTGCCTTGGTTCCACTGTCTGTGCACTATTTTTCGGTCATGCCATTTCTTTGTCTTTTCTTTGTATAATCTGGCATTCTCATAAGCCTGTAGGCGAAATTCCTCCAATTCGTTAAGTTGGTGAAGTCTTTTCTCTCCTGCAGCTTGTGAATCAAAACTCAACTTCTTCAGTGCCCATTACACCTTGTGCTCAAGCTCAACTGGTAGATGGCACGCTTTCCCAAACACCAATCGATATGGAGAAATACCAATGGGTGTCTTGTAAGCTGTCCGGTAGGCCCATAATGCATCATCTAGTTTTGTTGACCAGTCCCTCCTTGTTGATCCAACGGTTCTTTCTAGGATTCTTTTGATTTCCCTGTTTGAAACCTCAACCTGTCCATTTGACTGTGGATGGTAAGCTGTGGCAACTTTGTGAGTAACTCCATATTTGGATAGGAGTGCATCGAAGTATCTGTTGCAGAAATGAGAGCCACCATCACTGATGATTGCCTGAGGTGTTCCAAACCGAGTGAATATATTCTTTTTCAGGAATTTGATCACCACTTTTGAATCATTGGATGGCAGTGCAATTGCTTGGACCCATTTGAAACATAGTCACAACAACCAGGATGTACAAGTTTCCGAATGATGGAACAAAGGGTCCCATGAAATCAATACCCCATACATCGAATATTTCCACTTCTAGAATGTTTTGCAATGGTCATTCGTTTCTCCTGGAAATATTTCCCATTCTCTGGCACCTGTCACATTGAAAAGCAAAAAGATAAGCATCTTTAAAAAGAGTGGGCCAGAACAAACCTGATTGTAGGACTTTGGCTGCAGTTTTGTTTCCGCTGAAGTGTCCGCCATATGGTGATGAATGACAGTGCTGCAAAACACTGTTGATTTCCTCCTGTGGAACACACCGTCTCAATAATTGATCAGCACATCGTTTGAACAGGTACGGTTCATCCCAGACATAATGCTTGACTTCTTTGAAGAACTTCTTCCGTTGCTGAGTTGTCCATTGCAACGCCATTTTCCTGACACAATGTAGTTGACATAGTCAGCATACCAAGGGACTTCCTGTTGTTTCATGGCAAACAGCTGTTCATCTGGAAAAGTTTCTTTGATTGAAAGATCTTTGTCAGCTGTTTCTCTCTCCATTCTCGAGCCTCGATAGATGATCTGCCACCTGATTCTCTTTTCCTTTCCTGTCTCTGATCTCCACGTCAATTCTTGCAGAAGAAGTATCCAACGGATCAATCTGGTTTGGCATCTTTCTTCGTGATCAGATATTTGATTGCTGAATGATCTGTGTAGATCACCACTTTGGGACCCAAGAGATAAGAGCGGAATTTGTCAAAAGCGTACACAACTGCGAGCAATTCCTTTTCGGTGGTTGTGTAGTTGAGTTGAGCTTCATTCAGAGTTCTGCTAGAATAATAAATGGTGTGGAAAATCTTTGCTTTACGTTGTCCCAAAACTGCACCTACAGCAAAATCACTAGCATCGCATATCACTTCAAATGGAAGGGTCCAGTCTAGTGCTACAGTGATGGGGGCAGAGACCAGCTTCTGTTTTAAGATCTCAAAAGCTTCCTGGCGTTCTTTGGTGAAGTTGAAAGGCACATCTTTCTCCAGAAGATTGCACAGAGGTTTTGCAATTTTGGAAAAGTCTAAAAACATGCATGTCCAAGAAAACTTCGAATACCTTTTACTGATGTTGGTGGAGGTAGTTTTTCAATTGTCTCTATCTTTGCTTTGTCTACCTCAATCCCCTTTTGTGAGATCCGGTGTCCAAGAACAATGCCTTCCTGCACCATGAAGTGGCATTTCTCTCCAGTTGAGTACCAGGTTTGTATCTTCGTACCTTTGTAACACCTGTTCCAAATTTTGCAAACAATGGTCAAAAAAATCTCCAAACACAGAAAAGTCATCCATAAAAACCTCCATACTCTGCTCCAGCATGTTTGAGAAGATGGCCATCATACAACGCTGAAATGTAGCAGGGGCATTACATAATCCAAATGGCATCATGCGGAAAGCAAAAGTACCATAGGGACATGTAGATGTAGTTTTCTCATGGTCTTCTGGTGCTATGGCAATCTGATTGTACCCTGAATATCCATCCAGAAAGCAATAGAACTCATGTCCTGCCAGTCTGTCTAACATCTGGTCAATAAATGGTAGCGGAAAATGGTCATTTCTCTTGGCTTTGTTCAGTTTCCTGTAGTCCATGCATACTCTCCATCCAGTCACTGTTCTTGTTGGGATTAGCTCATTCTTTTCATTGGTAATCACAGTAATTCCTCCTTTCTTTGGTACACACTGCATAGGACTCACCCAACTGCTGTCTGAGATGGGGTAAATGATGCCAGCATCTAACCATTTGATGATTTCTTTCTTTACGACTTCCTTCATGATTGGATTGAGTCTCCGTTGATGTTCCACTGTGGGTTTGTACTCATCATTCATTAGGATCTTGTGCATGCAAAATGATGGACTAATGCCTCGAATGTCTGCTATAGTCCAGCCAATGGCTTTCTTGTGCTCTCGTAACACTCTCAACAATCCTGCTCCAATATTAGTGAAGAAGAAATAATAACAGGTAATTCAAAAGAGTTTCCAAGAAATGCATACCTGAGATGACTCGGAAGTAACTTCAGCTCCAACTGTGGTGGTTCTTCAATCGAGGGCTTGATTCGATCTTTCTTTGGTAGTTCCAAACTTTCAACCGGTGGTGTTGCTTTGAATCAGAATGGTTTGTCAAGGTAGTTGATCATTCCAGGATTTCATCATCTAGCTCGTTGTCAGTCATGTTGGTGATGCAAGCTTCAAGTGTATCTGTGGGAGTTGGCTTAGTATTTTGAACGATATTATCAACAACATCAACTCTGAAGCATTCTTCTTCCTTTTCATCGCTCGGGAATTTCATGGCTTTGAAAACATTAAAGGTCACTTCTTGGTCCTGGCACTTTCATGGTCAGTTCTCCTTTTTGCACATCAATAACAGTTTTACCTGTAGCCAAGAATGGTCCCCAAGAATGATAGGTATTTCTTTGTCTTCTTCCATGTCAAGGATGATGAAATCTGCTGGGAGAATTAGTTTATCTACTTTGACCAGCACATCTTCAACAACACCTCTTGGAAATGCGAGTGTTCGTCGGTCACAAGTTGCAATGAAACTGAGGTAGGCATTGCTTCTCCAATCTGCAGTTTCCTGTAAATAGAAAAATGCATCAAGTTAACACTGGCTCCTAAATCACATAAAAGCCTTACCGATATAATGTTCTCCAATGGTGCATGGAACTGTGAAACTGCCAGGATCTTTCAACTTTGGGGGAAGTTTCCTCTGAATAATGGCGCTGCATTCTTCCGTTAATGATACTGTTTCGTAGTCTCCCAATCTCCGTTTTCGTGAAAGAATGTCTTTCATGAATTTGACATAACTGGGCATTTCTTCCAAGGCTTCTGCAAATGGGATGTTGATGTGAAGCTTTTTGAAAACCTCCAGGAATCGAGCAAACTGCTTGTCCAATTTGTTTTTCTGAAGACCCTGAGGAAAGGTGGAGGTGGAATGATTCTTTCTGGTTGTTTTTCCTTTGCTTCTTTTTCCTCCATCTGTTGCTCGCTTCTTTGGAACATCTTCAATGGCTGCCTTGATTCCAACATCTTTTTTGATTTCAGTACCACTTTTCAAGGTGATGGCTTGATATTGCTCATTCCCCTCGGTTCCTTGGATTGGTTCTGTATTGCTGGGAAGATTTCCTGGTGGTCTGTAACTCTGAGCATTGGCCAGTTGTCCGATTTGATTCTCCAGTGCTTTGATAGAAGCAGATTGGCTTTGAAATATAGCATCATATGCTGCTTGTTGCTTTTTGAACATCTCTGCAATCCATTCTTTTATTTCTGGTTCTTTTTCAAATTCCTGGCTTTTGTTCTGTTGCTGGAATCCAGGTGGTGGATAGTTCTTTTGCCCTGAATTGTTGCTCCATGAAAAATTAGGATGATTCCTCCACCCTGGGTTGTAAGTGTTGGAATATGGATTGTTCCCCTGTTTGTTGAAATTGTTGACATAATTCACCGTCTCTTCAAGTTGATTTAGTTCTGGTGCTCCTCCATATGGTGAACTTGTGGATCCAGTGGTAAGAGTCTCCATGAATTTGCATATCTGATCTAGCTTGGCACTGACTGCTGTATTGGCTCCACTTTCATAAATTCCTGCAATTCTTCTGTTGGCCACAAGGAATTTTTATTGGCCATTTCTTCGATTATTTCCCAGACTTGATCTTCTCCTTTCGCCATTAAAGCTCCTCCAGCAGCAGCATCGATTGTGGTTCTCATTATTCCAGAAAGTCCATTATAGAATGTTTGGACTTGAAGCCATTTTGGAATCTCATGGTGAGGACATTTCCGGAGCAAATCTTTGTACCTTTCCCAAGCTTCGTAGAGAGTTTCAGAGTCTTGTTGTACAAAGGATGTGATGTCATTCCTCAGCTTTCCGGTTCTGGCTGGTGGAAAGTACTTTGCAAGAAATTTGGTGGCTAAAGTGTTCCAAGTTGTGATGGAACCTGCTGGTAGTGAATGTAGCCAGGCTTTAGCTCTGTCCTTCAAGAAGTATGGGAAAACACGCAATCTCATTGCTTCTTCAGCTTCTCGGTTATAATTGAAAGTGCCGCAAACTTCCAGGAAGTTGCTGATGTGGGCATTAGGATCTTCAGTTTCATTCCCCCCAAACTGAACTGACTGCTGAATCATCTGAATGCATGTTTTGATGTCACCTGCATTTGCTGGTAATAAAGGAAGTACAATGCAAGAAATGAGTCTGTCAACCACCGGAATGGTTCTGTCTCGAATGGGAATTGGTGGTGCAACTTCCAAAGGTTCAGGTTCCATGTTGACTAAAGCTTCTTGGCCTTCTCGCCTTTCCCTTCTCAACTGTCTGATGGTTCTTTCAATTTCCAGGTCAAGCGGTCGAAGTTCAAAACTTCTGGTTCGTCTCATGAATTTTTTGAGAACCTGAAACACAAGAAAACAAAAAATAAGTAAAAAGAAATTAGATACAAGTAAGGGTATCTAACCTTAAAACTAATAGTGAAAGATAAATAAGTCCCCGGCAACGGCGCCAAAAACTTGACCGGCGTAAACACACACGTATAACGCAAACGCACGTATCGTTCAAGTAGTATAAAAATATCGATCCCACGAGGACTTAATATCTAATCTATTAATTTTATGAGGCCAAATGATTACTAGTATCTAACAGGTTGTTTGATTGATTTGAAATGGTGACGATTCTAAATTTAAAACAAGTAAATAAAATTGTTCGAAAGTAGGTTTTAAGAAAATTCAATATTAAAAAATATAGGGTTGTGATTTCTTTTAATATCATTTTAAAGATGAAGTGGTTATCTTAAAGTTGGGTAATATATTGATTTATTAACCTGAACACTAAATTATGTAAAAGCCTCTTCCGATGGTCAATTACAAATACCTAATATAATCCAATTGAACCATATGTCTATGTCAACCAAATTACCTAGATTCATTAAGATTAAGTTCCAATTAAGGCTACCCCCGTCCGACAGGTATATTCCTATCCTGTAAGGAAATCTATTAAAGGGTTATCTATCCTCAAGGAAGATCGTGGGCTATTGAGTCTAAGGTCTTTTAAACTTAAAATCCCTATGTCTAGTTCATTTTAAGTTTACATAGTCAATTTTATTAGTGGCCAGTTAATAAAAAAGCATTAAGATTAAGACTCAATAAATAAATCTTTATAATACCCAAACTATAATCTAACCCCTTATAAACCGGTGATATAAAAAGTCATCACAACCCCAGATAACTAATTTTTTAACACATAACTAGGGCTGGTAAAAACTTGAAAATAAAAGACTTGAAGTAAAAATGCGGTAAAGTAAATACTGAAAAGTAAATTACAATAAAATAAAATGCTAAGGTAAAATGAATTACTTTTACTACTACTAATTAGATATCTCCCATAAAATAATATATAAACTTGTGATAATATTACCAACCGACCAATCTGGCGGTATCTGATTAAGTCAAATTAAGTCCAACCAGCCATTAAGGCTGTAATATTTGTCCATAAACCAGTCATAAAGGCGGAACCAAAATTAAATTACCAACCGACTAATCTGGCGGTATCCTTGATTAGTCAGGTTTAAACCAGATTAAAATTAAATTACCAACCGACCAATATAGCGGTATCCTTTTTAAGTCAAATTTTAAATAGTGAATATATTATTTTTAAGGCAGATTAATCTAAATAGCAATAGTAAAAGAATTACCTTTCACCCTAGATGGGGAAGTTACCTCCTCATGGTGAATAGTAAAAACTGTAAAAATAAAGAAAGTAAATTACTATTATTACAAAAAGTAATTAAAATTTAATTACAAAACTTAAATTAAAAAAAAAACTAAAAACTAAAAGAAACTAGAGAGAGAAACTCTTTTTTTACATCAAAGAGATGAGAGAGAGTGGTGCATCTAAAACTGAAATCTCGAGCTCAATTTATAGACCTCAGTAGGCTTCCAGCGTCGCGACGCCAGATTCTGTCGACGTGGCTTGCTAAGGCTTTGACACGTGGCAATTCGGATAAGAAGATAAGGCGACACGTGGCGAGGCGGCTAAGAGCTCAATTATTATGCTGACGTGGCGATGACGTGGCGCTGATGTGGCAAGGCGGCTGAGAGCAATTGTCGGCACCGTAGGATTGCGACACGTGTCACGCTGTGATTGGCTGATGATGACGTGTCATGTTGACTCGGTTGACCTGCTGACGTGGCAAGACGCGTGGCAGAGTTGACTCGTTGAGCGGATGACATGGCGACACGTAGGATGACACGTGGCACACGTGGAAATAGTAATTGTCGGCACCGTAGATGATGACACGTGGCACGGCGCACGTTAGCATATCGGTTGTGATGGTGACACGTGGCACGGCGCACGTTAGCAAAGTCAAACTTCTCAAATTTGGACCCGTTGACCCGGCGCACGTTAGCAGCTCTGGTGCACTTTAGGCGTCGTGACGCCAAGGGCTTGCGCGTCGCGACTCGCCCAAATTACCAAAATGCCCTTTTTCCAATTTTCACTGTTTTGGTCCAAATCACCTCCAGAATGTCCTGAAACTTTATTTATCTACAAAATAACACAAAACACATCAAAATATTCACAAAACTCAAGAAACTATACAAAATATTAGGTTAAATGAGTGGGAAATAGTGATAGAAATACCACTCATCAGACCTTTCCCAAGAAATGATGATAATTAAAAACAGAACTCATCATAAATCATGAGAGACAGTACTCGTATTATCATAGAAATCAATATAAGTAACTAATTTAGTAGTACTTATTTTTAATTACATAAAATTCCGTCTCTTTTAAACCTATATTTTGAGATCTTCAGTCAATCAGGTTGGATTCCATTAAGATAATTCATTGTATATAGGCTTTAAACTCATTCTCCTCAATAAATTATGCATTTACTTTCTAAGAAACCTTTAATAAACGGATCAACTAGATTTTCTTTTGACTTATCATAATATCTAAAGATTAGCTCATTTGAAAGTGGTGTTTTATGTTTTCGATATATTTGTCGAGATTTATTCTTATATTATATGCCCTTTCAATTTTTTATTAACTAGCATAATGAAATTATACAGTTGGTATAATTTTAGTTATCATTTATCTCAAAAAGACACTTATACATATTCAGATATTATAGGAAAATACATGACTTTTCCTATGGTGTTTTCTTTAACTTTTTTATTAGAAGGTTTGTTGAGAATATTCTTTATGAAGATCATAGTCTATCCCCATAAATATATATAACATCTTATCGGAAGGTAGTATTCTACCGGCAGGAGACATGAATAATCTGTCTCCCTGAGCCTTAGTACTAACAAAAATCGGATATGACGCACCCCAAAAATTGGACAACCTGGAACACAGTGCATCACCACAACGACCTATTAAAAATATTAGATATGCAAAATGGACCTCCGGTCCAAACCCAAGACATAACAAATATCAACATCAATACTCAAGGGCTCCGTGCCCACAACTATACTTACACATCATAACTTTTATTTACAAACATATAATAACTTGCATTGCACGATCGAACACATCACTAACAAAACTCATAGACTTCTTTAACATCTAACGGGTCTCTAGAGTGGATGAATGCAATTTGGGTATTCCGCTGTCTCGAGCATGACTTTCCAAAATCTTGTGTAGCTAGCTGATTTGGTTGCCAACTTGCAAAACAAGCAAATTGATGTGGTGAGTTATAAAACTTAATAGATAACCACATACGTATTATAAAAGTAAGTATAATCCGAGAATAGTACATACTTATGACATTTATGCGTATATGATTGTCACATCTCGGAGAATCCAGGACATGACCGATATGAGACAGTGTTGCCATCTTCGTAAGCCCCATGCCTTATACGTGCACTACATGACTATTCCTGGCTTATACTTGTCTTATTCTTACATGTATATTCTCATGAACTGGAAACAACTTTTCCATCTTCGTAAGCCTCGTGCCTTATCGTAAGACTTATGTCTTATACGACGAGCGCAAAATCTAATTTAACCGGAAACTTGCAAATCCTACTAGATCGATCTAATTTATTATGATTTCACCCAAATTCTACCATTAGCACAATTTCAATACATTCTAACTTATTCAATTCAATACATGCCAATACATTATTACATTATTCTATGACACTTCATGAAGCATCTGAATACAAACTAACTTAACTAAAATAATGAGATTTTTACCGGGAGATCTTATCGAGGGTAATGATAGACTCCTAACATTCCCACGAACGCATAGGAATTGAAAAAATTTGAATCGGAGCACCCGAGCCCACTTTTGTCTCGATTTATGTGAAATTAGGTGCCAATTGATGAAATCATTACCGCAACCTCGTAGTACGTTCCAAGTGCTTGGATTTGGTGAGTGGCTTGACATGTCAATTGAAGAAATGAGGCGGGATCAGAGCAATCTTTCTCGAAACTTCAATAGACGAGGGGGGCCCACCTAGGGCGTGTGAGATAGGCCACCACCCACCACCAAGAACGTCTCGACAAAATGTTTTTGATGGTGGCAACACACACCGGCGACAGCGTCCTGAAGGTCATCCGCGACCATGTTTCTCTTTCTCTCTCTTGACGCCTCTCTCTCTAAATTTGGGTAACAATTGTTCTCTTTCTAAAATTCAGAAATTATGGCCCTATTTATAGAGGAATTTTCTTAAATTATAAATTTGGCCCTGAAATTCGCAATTTAGCCCAATGAAGGGGTAGTTTCGAAAATTGATTTTTTTTAGGCTCTTTTGATCAGAATTTCGAAAAGTGATTGACACAAAAGTTGTTTATATTCGAAAGACTTTCTAATGGATCAAAATAAGCTCAATCGGAGTTCGTTCTATATTTCTATAATTGAAATATTGAAATTTATTCATAATAAAAATATCAAAAAATACGCATAATCAACCTTTTCGAATTACGAGATTTCCAAAGCTTCGAAATATCTCTTCAAGACATTCCAACATATTTTTCAATGCTAAACTCTTATTCCCCAATATCGTCTCGTTCCAAGACCTAAATTTCAATAAGAGAACCTTTAAAAACTGTTCCAAAAATTCGAGATATTACATTCTAGAGTTATCCAAAATTTATCAACATAGCATTTTCTGTTTCCTTCAACATTTGGCATGTTAGCAACTGCCAATTGGTTAATAAAAATAGGAAAAACCCACCTTAAGGCCCCTGTACTCTCAATGTTTTTTACATTACACCCCTGTACTAAATTTTCTACACATTGCACCCCTGTACTCTCAATGTTTTTTACATTGCACCCTTATACTAAATTTTCTACACATTGCACCCCTGCACTCTCAAAAAATTGACATTTCACCCTTATTTTAACGGCAAGTTAACAGAGTTGAGAAATATTCTGACATCACCCACCCTTATTTCGGATTGGACCGAACAAATTTTTTTACTTTGAAGTTATGCTAGGGCGCATAAATATTATGCTCCTTCTGATACATTCAAAAATCGAACTAATTTATTGCAAAAATTAGATCAACTACGATCTTGGAGTGTTATTAATGAACAACAAAAAACAAACAAAGATGCTTCACGGTTATCAGACATCATTCCTAAAGAACGACAACGAGTATTACATGTCATGCGTGCCCATTTATAGCAAACACCCATTTTTTTAGCTCTTCTCTTTTTAGCATAGGTGCTTCTTCCTAAACCAGACAGATATGACACAAATAAGGGTGGATGATGTCAGAATATTTCTCAACTCAGTTAACTTGCCGTTAAAATAAGGGTGAAATGTCAATTTTTTGAGAGTGCAAAGGTGCAATGTGTAGAAAATTTAGTATAGGGGTGCAATGTGTAGAAAATTTAGTACAGGGATGCAATGTAAAAAACATTGAGATGCAATGTAAAAAACATTGAGAGTACATGGGCCTCAATGTGGGTTTTTCCATAAAAATAAAGAGAGACAACTTTGTGCATGACTCAATGTCACCAAAATGTAAATCACATTTACTAACTCTATCACTTCTTATTATTACTATATTTTTTTACTAAATTATATTTTAATTTTGTCTTTTAAGGAAACTTATATTTTAATATTTGTGTAATCATTTATAAAAGTAATAAAATAATTTTTATCAATTTTTTTTTTGCATAAATATTAAGTCACATGTCACTACGAACTTATTCATGTGACTTAGTACTTCTCTCAATAAAATGAAATGATATTCTTTTAATTTTTATTCTATATATATTTCACATTCGTGATTGCAATCTATTTCCCATTTAGGTAATAAATTTATGTTAATTCACAGTAAAATATCCTCACCTTTTATGACCATATTTAATGTGACTCAGTCATAAAAGAATCAATTTCATCAAGGTACTCTTACCTAACATAAATTTCATTATTGGAAATATATCAGTATTAGATATAAACACTAAATTTTACTCGGAGTACATGTTGATAGTTGATTTTCGTTCCAGGGGTAAATCGATAATCTTACTCCTCGAACAATCCTTCATCGAACAATCTTCCCTCAAATGTGAATTTGTTTGGTTTGGGGATCAAATACAAACTTAGTAAAAGATGAGAAAATACACAGACTAAACATAGGGTTTAACGTGGTTCGGCGGAATGGATCCAACCTACGTCCACGGGCACAAGGGTAAAGAAAGCTTTTATTACATGGTCGGGGTAATGACCGACCTGTCTATCTCTCAAGCTCAGCTGACCGACCCCTTACAAGCTCACTCTTACACTTAAGCTTTTTCATCTCTATTACAAGTGAAGAATGAAATAGAATTAGCCAACCATTTACAATGAGTTCTCAACCCCTTTATATATTAGGGAAAATTCTACTGTTATACCAATCTCATAACGTCAGCCATGTGAATCTACCATTAATGTGAGGGCTCCCTTCCCCAACTATTGTGCCGAAAGTAGCTCTACCACCTGACATCTCATTAATGCATGCCGCTTTTAGCCACTGCTACACGTTACCTCATAAAGCCAGCCAGTAACTAACTGCTCCTACACGATAGCGTATGCCAGAAGACAAGCTGGTGGCCCGCTTCTGTCACATCAGATCTCTTTGGAAGTTGCAAATCCCCATGTAGGGTTTACATCATCTTGATTTGATCATAAAGCTACCACCTCGACCCTCCCAATCAGGTCGGGCAAATGAAACGACATCATGTCCTGTTGAGCTACCAGGTTAGGTTGGTCCTGAGGCTTCGCCTCAAGTTGGGTACGATCTGCTGAGCTGATCCTCATTCTGACACGAGACTCTAATTGTCGAGCTGTTATAAGAGTTTGATGCCGAGGCTGACCTAAGAGTCTGATGCCGAGGCTGTCCCGAGATTCTGATACCGAGGCTGTCCCGACCACATATCTTCACAATGTTCTTCGGCCTTTATCTATTAACTGCAATCCATATTCTACCATTCATATGGATTCTGACTTATTGGGAGCTGAAATCCACCATCAACATCTGCCCCATAGTTCTTGGTATCAACGAGTTATTCGGCCCGATTTTTTAATAATAAAAATATAAATAATTATATATAATATATTTTTTTAAGCCTAGGCCGGGCCTAACCCGAGCTTATTGTGTTGAGCCTGGCCAAGCTCGAGCCGGGCCTCATATTCTAGGGCCTGGCCCAGGCCAAAGCTCGGGCAGGCCGGACTGGGCCTGAGCTTTTTTTGCCATGCTTACTTGGAAGCATTGACCAATCACATATATTTGGAAGCATTTATTATTATTTAATCACATACATTGGAAGTTTAATGACTTCCTCAAACCCCTCCAAGAATGTTATTATCATGGATGTACCATATGTTCCCCATGAATATTTTTTATCAGTACATTTATTTTCCTTTTTTTTATTTATTTAAAACCACTAGAAAGGTGGGGTGGGTGGTTGATCGGACCCCTACATGTGCATTAATTCGGCGAGATGAGGTACAATACAAGTAACCGTATTATATCACTTTGGAAATCGTTTTAAGTTTGTAGGTAAAAATGTGTTGTATTATATTAGGTTTTTGTAAATTTTAAACAAAGTAAAATCAATGTCAAATATCATACTGAATAATTGAAATATAGAACCTGAAAATTCACTTTTGAATATAAATTTGATCAAGGTGAGAATTGGATTCTCTATCCTTAAGACGATTTCAACCTCACTATGGTGCTTATGCTTTTTAGTTGTCGTCTCCTAATATACAACGATCATTTTCTCATGTAGGAGTACTCCAAACAAAAAGAAGAATCAACCAAACTTGAATGAATACTATCTCTTTGTTGAATGAAAATCAAAATATGTAAATGAACTTTTGACTTTATATTTTTATCTAATAAAAAATGATATTTTTCAACAATATTCTAATGGAATATAATGGTGTCTTTATAAAGAGATAGATGATTGTCATCGACATATTTACGTTTATGATTTTAATTTCTTTCAAAATACTCTTTCATTTATATATTTCCAAAAGGCACAAATTAAAATGATATGTCTTTATAATAAAATACATTTTAATTCACATGTCTTTTCAATAAATATATTTCTATTTTGAAAATATTCTACCAATATTACTACCGGATTCGATTTTTTTGTCATCACTAAGTCCATTAAGGAAAAGTTTAGATTTTTTTTAAGAGAAAGTACAATTTATATCTTACTTAGATATAAAGTATTCTCAACAATGCTCCCTACATATATCCAAAAAAATGATGTTATTTTTTATTTAGCGAGTCGTGTGTCAGGTTTTGCTTTATGATTCATCTTACATATCTCTTATATAATATAAAATATGTTATTATATAAATAGTACAATATCAATTGATTGGTCTTTATGGTAGTTTTAATTTAGGTGTAGAATGTTATTTTTTCCTCATAAATCTATCGAATGTGGTCACCTGAATTTTAAATATGATAAAAGTGGAATGTATTATTAGAGGCTAAAGTGTTATTTCAATCCCTAAATTTAAAATATGAAAAAAAATTGAGGTCAATTGAGGTGTTATCGTACCTTTCATATTACATCCCAAAACTCAAACCTTAATGAATAGTTTGGGTCCCACTTCCTACATTTCTATTAGGCTTCATGGTTCATAATTCCACATTAGTATGACGAATTTTAGTTTGGCACAACTTCTCAAGTCACCACGTGTTATTATTTAATCTTTTAAAAAAAAATATTTCGTTTTATTAAGACTACAAAACGGTCATTTTCAAAAAAATAAAAAGACTACAAAACGGTCTGAAACATGTGTGAAAGTGTTTTCCAATCTTATGAAGAAAAAAACTCATTCAAAATGTATTGAATGTTAAAAAAAAAAGGTAATGTAAAATTTAGTATTTTGCAAATTGAATCGTACCGTCCGGTTAAATCGATTGAATTTGAAATCGATTTTGAATTTGGTCCGATTAAATCTTCAAAATTAAGAGTGTAAAAAATCGATAAAAACTAATGAACCAGTTAATCTGGTTTATTAACCTTAAAAAATTTAACTAATTTTTTTAAAAGTCCTAAACTATAAACCAAAAATAAAAATATTTTTTTTATTAATAATTAATTATTTAAAATTATTTATGACATCATGATGATATCAGCTGATTCAATTGGAACGTTTCATTCGATCAAATCAGTAAGTTATTGGATTTTTTTAATCAATAGTTCAACCACTAGTCCGATTTTTAAAATAAATATATAATTATTAAAATGAAAAAAAAATCTACAATATAATGGTGATTACATGTCACTCGTACCTTCGTTGCAATAAAGAATTACTTCACGTAAATCAATTCATACCTCCATTATATTTTAAAAAATCACTTGTCAAACAAAGGTTAGGTCTATTAGTAAATCTTTGACAAATTGTAGAGGAGCTTAACGGGGTGATGAACATAACATCATCATATTGACTGATTATAATTTTAATCAAGTTTCTCTTCGTGATTACTTGTTTGAATATGCAATTAATTTCGTCTCCATTTTTTCTTGCTCCAGCTTTATTACTTTTGACCTAGTTATGATCATGGAAACCGCCGGATGAGTCGGAAAGAAATATAAGTAAAATTCAACTCATATTTTGTTTGAGTGGTTGAGTCATTCGATATATGCCGATTATTATTATCATTTTTAATAATAATAATAATAATAATAAATCTTGAAAACTACCATGGTTGATGGTGATTCTTAGTCCCGAGGAATTTCGAAGTCTGAAGAGGGACAAAATGAGTTTTACACTTAACAAATAAAATCCCAAGGTCTTTGTGAGGATGATGTTGGGGCAGTTGAGGAACCCCTAGAGTCGGATCGGTGCCCCGCACAGCGGACGTGGGTCTAACCCGTGGATATCAAGTATGAGTGTAATTTTAAATTATTTAATGAAATACTATATTCCATTACGAGTGTATTGGAAAAAAACCAGGACTGAATCGGAGTCCGGAAACTCAAGAACGAAGAAAAACGAATTCAGCGTAAATATTATTAATAGTCAAAATGAGTTATTTCACTTATATCCTAAATGAATATATATTTTTAATATTTAATGTAAATATTATACATATATTTAATGTATTTGTATTTGATTAATTAATTAATTATTTAATTGTTAAATGATTAAATTAATTAAAATATAAATATCTTACATTAGGATATTTTAAGTAAATGATATTAGTTGCCATTGTTGACTTAAATAAATATCCATAAAGTGTTTTAGATATTTGGCAAGTTGATTAAATGATTTTGAAATGAAATTGAAATGAAAAATTTGGTATATACACTACTTGAATTTTCGGCCAAGGCCAAAAATGCACAAGTATATATTGTTTTCATTTTCTTTTCATTTGGTTAACCTAATACACTTTTCATAAAAACTCCATTGAAAGAAACCAAGGAAACAAGTGAAGGAGAAAAGGAAAAACCAAAAGAAAAGCTTGGATTTTGTAAGTTTTTCAAACTTACTATTAGAAAGGAAATTGTTCCTTAGGATCTAGGCAACATCTTGTGATTTTCTTAAGTTATTATTTTCTTTATTTCTTGTGTTTTTGATGATGGAAATTTTTATTGAAAGTGTAGAGCATGTATTGTGAAGGAAGGTTGTGACTATTGTAGTTGTAAGCTTTCTTTTAAGGTTTTGCAAACCAAGTTGCTAATCTAGAGTTGTTGAACCACTCTTAGATGACCTAGATTTGATCTTGAGTTGTTACATTGTGTTGAGACTTGGATTGGATGTAAGAATGATGATTGAAGTAGTTGATTTAATGTATTTGGTCTAATTTGTCCAATTTGAGGAAATTGAAAAATTAGGGTTCATGACTAATTCCAAATTTGGGGCTTTTCATATATGTTGTGTATTTGTATGTGTATATGATGCATATGAAGTTTCATGTTGATTGGATTTCATTTGGATGTGTCTTGAAGCATGAAAGTGCAAAATGCACAAATTGGAGCCAAATGGTGCTCTCGGCATTGGTGAAAGAATTTGGGGATTTTGGTTGTTTTGGTGTTTTGATGTTTTGAACATGCTAAGTTCATCTTAGAAATGATTTAGAATCATTCAAAATTGATTTGATCAATTTCGGACTAAAATGGACAAAATACCAAAGTAAGGGTAATTTGGTAAATTCACTTAAATATGATTTATTGAATTTTATTTCATAATTTGATTATTGGAATATTAAATAAATGTGTTTATTTAATTAATCTGAGAAAAAAGTTTTGAAATTGGAAAATACGATTTTTCCACCGCTTCCGCTGCGTTACCAGATTCAGCCCCTATCCCTACACTTAATTCCTACTATTGTTATTAATTATTGAATCTATTTATTTACATATATCTAATTGAGGGATAAGAGAATGATTGCTTGATTGATTTGGTTGATTGTAGTTTTGCAAAATAAATAAATAATAAAAAGACAAGAGAAAAAAACTAAGGAAAATAACAAAAGACACAAAGATCTAGGGTTGTGAATCATTCTAATATCATTTAAAAGATGAAGTTGTTATTTTATGTTTGTGTAATAAATCAGTTTACTAACCTGGAACACTAAATTATGCAAAAGCCTCTGTCGATGGTCAGACGCAAATACCCAGTTTAACTCAATTGAACCATATGTCTATGTCAACCAAATTATCTGGATTCATTAAGTTTAAGTTCCAATTATGGCTACCCCCGCCCGACAAGTATATGTCTATCCTGTAAGGAAATCTATTAAAGGGTTATCTATCCTCAAGGAAGATCGTGGGCTATTAAGTCTAAGGCTGAAACCTAAAACCCATATGTCTAGTTCATTTTAGATTTACCACATCAATCTTATTGGTGATCAGACAACAAGAAGCATTAAGCTTAAGACTTAATAAGTAAACCTTTAAATTACCCAAACTATAAAATAACCCCTTATAAACCGGTGATATTAGAATTCATCACAACTTTAGATAACTAACACATAACTAGGGCTAGTAAAAACTTAAAAGTAAAAGACATAAAGTAAAAATGCTGAAAAGTAAAATAAAATAAAATGCTAAGGTAAAAGGAATTACTTTTACTATTTACTATTTTAGATATCTCCCATAAAATAATATATAACTTGTGATAATATTACCA
Organism: Zanthoxylum bungeanum; assembly: GCA_019454045.1. Classification (NCBI taxonomy): domain Eukaryota; kingdom Viridiplantae; phylum Streptophyta; class Magnoliopsida; order Sapindales; family Rutaceae; genus Zanthoxylum; species Zanthoxylum bungeanum. The sequence continues at coordinate 133,348 of SKCR01000031.1, forward strand.
ACCGACCAATCTGGCGGTATCCTTTTTAAGTCAATATTTTAAATAGTGAATATATTATTTTAAGGGAGATTAATCTAAATAGTAATAGTAAAAGAATTACCTTTCACCCTAGCTGGGGAAATTACCTCCTCATAGTGAATAGTAAAAACTGTAAAAAGTAAAAAAAGTAAATTATTATATTAACAAAACGTAATTAAAATTATTTACAAAACTAAAAACTAAAAAAAACTAAAAACTAAAAGAAACTAGAGAGAGAAACTCTCTCTTTATATAGAATAGAAGAGAGAGAGTGGTACCTCTAAAACTGAAATTCCGAGCTGAATTTATAGGCCCTGGTAGGCTCTGGGCGTCGCGACGCCGAAGGTCTTGGCGTCGCTACGCCAGCTTCTGTCGACGTGGCACGCTCTGGTTCGTCTGTTTGCAGATTCTGGATAAGATGATAAGGTGACACGTGGCAGAGTGGTTGGGCTTCAATTATTGTGACACGTGGCGGCTTCTGATTGGTCGATGAGATTCTTATCCGCCACGTGTCAGATAAGGATTAGAGACTCAATGATTGATGCTGACGTGGCGGTGACGTGGCGGTGACATGGCGACATGTGGCAAAGTGATTGTCGGCACCATAGAATTGCGACACGTGGCACGCTGTGATTGGTTGATGATGACGTGGCGATGATGTGGCAGTTTGACTCGGTCAATCTGATGATGTGGATGATGACGTGGCGATGACGTGGAGTGACACATGGCGACACGTGGCGATGGCGACTGTCGGCACCTTAGGATGATGACACGTGGCACGACGCATGTTAGCAGATCGGCTGTGATGGTGACACGTGGCACGGCGCACGTTAGCAAAGTCAAACTTTTCTCAGATTCTGACTTGTGGACCCGGCGCACGTTAGCACTGTTCGGCGCATGTTAGACGTCGCGACGCTGAAGGTCTTGGCGTTGCGACGCGGAAAATTACCAAAATGCCCTTTTCTTCCAATTTTCACTGTTTTGGCCCAAATCACCTCCAGAGTGTCCTGAAACTTTATTTATCTACAAAATAACACAAAACACATCAAAATATTCTCAAAACTCAAGAAACTATACAAAATATTAGGTTAAATGAGTGGGAAATAGTGATAGATTTACCACTCATCAAGGGTGCCATCAGGTCTTACCTTTTAAGTTGCTTTCTCAGAAGTGCGTTAGGCCGTCGCCGGAAGGATTGAAGCTTTGTTTTAAGGTTTGGTTCACTGTTTCTGGTTGCTGGTTCACTATTTTTGGTCGTTGTTTCGCTATTTCTGTTTGATGGTTCGCTGTTTCGCTGTTTTTGGTTGCTGTTTCGCTGGTTTGCTGTTTCTAGTTGATGTTTCTGGTTTTTCCTCTTTTTTTGCTGGTTTTTTTTGCTATTTTTTTACCTGTTCTCTCGGTCCTCTTTTTTTTTTCCGCCCGATCCTCCCTCGTTTTTTTTTCTCGGTGATTTTTTCTGTTTTTCCTTCGGTTTTCTTGTTGTTTTGTTTGTTTCGGTCATCTTCACTTTTTTTTCTCTCTCTCGGCCCTTTTCTTTTTTTTTTCTCATTTTTTTTCCTTTTTTTTCGGTCCCCCAAAGAAGAAGAAGAGCCTCCCATTTTAATGATGACTTGGTCCATTTTATAATGATTTGAAGGGATCTCCAAATATGGAAACAAATCATGTTTATATGAGAAATATATTATCAAATTATTTTGTGAATAAAATCTTATAAATTTGGTGATGATGAGATCTCAAATCTTGTTAAATTGGTGAGGACGTGATTGTAGGACACAGAAATCGGCGACGCTGTCCCAAGCTCGCGGCCCGATCGGGAGTACGGAGTAGCCCGCAGGGGACTAAACCGGAGAATTATAGAGTCATCACCTAGTGTGAACTGAGAAATGATTTAAGGTCGCACTCACCCCTTGCAAGGGAAGATCTCAAACCGTTGGGTTCGGAATGGTCCCTTACTTATGCCAATTGTAATGAAAAGATTTATGCAATAGTATAACCAAGTCTTACGCAACATACACATGCAAGATTAACCAATATCTAAGTTTGCATACAACCTATATCTAAGTTTGCATACATAGGAGTAAAACTTTCATCTAAGTTTACATGCATAGAAGTAAATAAAATAAAAGCAAGCACACAATCTCATGAACACATCAAATAGATAAATGCGGAAATATAAATATGTGACCAAAGAATTTGGTCATTTTCAATGTAGGACTTCGCATGCCCGGTTGGACGTATTTCATGTCCAACCAAGCATGCCGTTTCCAGGATGACAAAATAAAATATCACAAAGGGTGCCCTCAGGTCTTACCTTTTAAGTCGCTTCTTGGAAGTGTGTTACGTCATCGTCGGAAGGGTTAATACTCCATTATTTTTCTGGTTCACTAGTTCGATATTTCTGCTGTTTTGGGCCACTGTTTTATCTCGGTTTCTTCACTGTTTTGGAACGATTTTGCTGCTGTTTGGTCGTCGTATTTGCTCACTTTTTTAGGGTGATATTTGGGCTATTTTGGGGTATTTTTTTGGGGCAGTTTTGTTCACGTTTAGGCCACGCTGCTGGCTCCTTGCTGATCATGCGCTATTTCCCTTTTGTCGGTTAGTGCTTCACGTGGATGTCTACACTGATTGAGGGCCTTTTTTGGTTGCTTGTTGCTGCAGTCGGTGGGTGGTTGAAACAAAAAGGTAGTGGGTCGTGTAAGGTGTCAGTTAAGAAGATGGACATGTGTGGCTTCTTCATTTTTTTTTGTTTATTGCCAAATGAATGAGAGGGTTTTGTTGTTCACGGGCTGTAGGGGTTGTTTAGGATTCAGATTATTTGTTTGGTCGAATGAATGATGAAAATGTGTTTGCTAGGGGCTGCTTCACGTGAAAGAGGGCAAGTGTAGGGTCTGTTGCTGAGAGTTACTTTGTGTGGAGTACGTGTTGCGTGGCTTGAAGGGCAGTTTAAGGGCTGGTTGTTTGTCTTTTGTTGTTATTTTAGTCGGCTAAGGGTTTGCTGTTTGTCTTTTGTTTACTTGGTGGGAAGTTGGTTGATTGGTGAAGGGCCTAGGTTCATGTGGGCTGCTTTGTTGTTTGATATTTAGGGTTTTATTTTTCATGCATGCCGTGAATCCTATGTGAAGAGAAGGAGGCGTGAAGGCTGTGTAATGTCGTGGCTTGGTGAGAGTGTGTGAGAGGTGTTTGGCCGTGAGATGAGTTTAGGGTTCTGTTTGTGGTGAGGCTGCCGAGTGGGTTTGGAGAGAGATGGAGCTTGTGTGGTCTGAGAAGGAAAGTCTTAGGGTTTACATTGCTGAGAGAGAGAAGGTTTCTACCGTGAGATGAGTTTAGGGTTTATTACTCATGCATGCCGAGAGAGATGAAAGAAGAGGGAGAAGAGCCGTGTAGAGAGAATAGAGAGAATGTGGTTTTAGTTTGTTGTGTTTTAGGTGTGAATGAGCTCTAGCCTTTTTTGTTTGTACCGTGAGGATGCTCGGTTCTAAAGGTTTGGTTTGTGTGTCTTTTTATAGGAGTGGGTTAGGGTTGTCCTTGTATGGGTAGAAAATGGAGATTGTGTGATCATGGGGAAGATTTAATTAGTTTGTTATAAGGAAATGATTTCTTTAATTTAGGAAGGTGATTTATTTAGTTTAGGAAATGGATTTGTTTGGATTTTAACATGTGTTTAATGTGTTGGATATTTTTTGGATGGGATTTGATGGGATTTGAGCGTGTGGAGCTTGGTTCTTTGGTGGGCTTGGGTGTGTGTTGTGGGGATTTTGGGCCGAAGATGAATTTTAAAACAGAGATCCAACGAGCGAACCCGAGGCTAAGCAGACGAATTAAATCCAACAAGGTATTGATTTTTGAATTTTCCATTTCGACGTCCGTTTCCCACGACTTCCGCAACTTAAAGAGTAGTGCCTCCATACGAGGCTCATCATCGGTCTTATGTAAAAATGCAGTGCCTACAGTCGGCCCCACTTTGAAAGGACTTGTGCAGTGTGTGACAGTGACAATCCTATCAAAGTTATGCAATGCATTTTTACTTACCTGGCTCGCCAGCTGCTGTCTGACTTGCCTGTTGCTTCGAACTGAGTTGATCTGGTGGTGAGGTGCTTCGACCCCAAGGTTCATCCCTGCAAGATGCTGCGATCTCTAGGAATCACTACCGAACTGAGCTGATAAGAGGTGGTGAGGTGCTTCGACCCCAAGGTTCATCCCTGTAAGATGTTGCGATCTCTAGGAATCACTACCGAACTGAGCTGATAAGAGGTGGTGAGGTGCTTCGACCCCAAGGTTCATCCCTGCAAGAGGATGCGATCTCTAGGAATCACTACCAGACTGAGCTGATATGAGGTGTGAGGTGCTTCGACCCCAAGGTTCATCCCTGCAAGATGCTGCGATCTCTAGGAATCATTACCGAACTGAACTGATACGAAGTGGTCAATTCCCGAACTGTTACTGTGAGGTGGTCCATTCTCGAACCGTTACTGTGAGGTGGTCTATTCCAGAACTGTTACTGTGAGGTGGTCCATTCCCGAACCGTTACTGTGAGGTGGTCCATTCCCAAACCATTACTGAGTTGTACTGAATGTGGGATTTGTTCCTGAATAGTGCTGATAATGTGGGCTTTATTTCTGAGTTATGCTGAGAGTGGGCTTTATTCCTGAACTGTGTTGAGAGTGGGCTTTGTTCCCTGGGGTTTATTCCCGAACTGCGCTGAATGTGATGGTTATGGTCCCCTTCCGAACCATTCTCCATTCCCGGAGCGCCATTCCCGGCATGCTAAACCTCATTCCCGAGGCGTCGCTGATGATGTGGGCCTCGACCCATGCTCCATTCCCGGAGTGCCATTCCCGGCATGCTAAACCTCATTCCCGAGGCGTCGCTGATGATGCGGGCCTCGACCCATGCTCCATTCCCGGAGTGCCATTCCCGGCTTGCTAATCCTCATTCCCGGGGAGTTGCTGATAATACGGGCCTCGACCCTGGGATTCATTCCCGAAACTATTGATAATCTGGGCCTCGACCCTGTGATTCATTCCCGAAACTGCTGATAATGTGGGCCTCGACCCTGGGATTCATTCCCGATGCTGTTGATAATGTGGGCCTCGACCCTGGGATTCATTCCCGAACTGCTGATAATGTGGGCCTCGACCCTGAGATTCATTCCCGAAACTGTTAATAAAATGGGCCTCGACCCTGGGATTCATTCCCGAAACTTCTGATAAAGTGGGCCTCGACCCTGGGATTCATTCCTGAAACTGCTGATGAAGTGGGCCTTGACCCTGGGATTCATTCCCGAAACTATTGATAATGTGGGCCTCGACCCTGGAATTCATTCCCGAAACTGCTGATAATGTGGGCCTCGACCCTAGGATTCATTCCCGAAACTGCTGATGAAGTGGGCCTCGACCCTAGGATTCATTCCAAAAACTGCTGATGAAGTGGGCCTAGACCCTGGGATTCATTCCCGAAACTGCTGATGAAGTGGGCATCGACCCTGGGATTCATTCCCGGAACCGCTGACAATGTGGGCCTCGACCCTGGGATTCATTCCCGAAACTTCTGACAATGTGGGCCTCGACCCTGGGATTCATTCCCGAAACCTCTGACAATGTGGGCCTCGACCCTGGGATTTATTCCCGAAACTGATGACAACGTGGGCCTCGACCTTGAGATCCATTCCCGATGCTGCTGATAATGTGGGCCTCGACCCTGGGATTCATTCCCGAAACTACTGATAGTGTGGGCCTCGACCCTGGGATTCATTCCCGAATCGCTGATGGTGTGGGCCTCCACCTTGAGATCCATTCCTGATGCTGCTGATAAAGTGGGCCTCGACCCTGGGATTCATTCCCGATGCTGCTGATAATGTGGGCCTCGACCCAGAGATTCATTCCCGAAACTACTGATAATGTGGGCCTCGACCTTGGGATTCATTCCTCAAACTACTTGTCTTTGCCACTTTTTCCTTTTCTTCAAAACATGTGAACAAAACAAAAAATGTGTGTATGTGTCATATATGCATGCATACATGAATGTGTCTCATATTCCGATGGGTTAGGCCTTCTTTGTGCTACTTGGCACCCATTGCCTACAAAAGTCTTTGATCGCCCCCTGGGTCTGCTTATAGTTTCCTTCTGTCAATTCTACTCTGGTGATTGCTCAGTTTTCTTTGGTCTCATTGCTCAAGTTCTCGATATATCCCTTATTCACGGGGTGGTAGACTGGTCGCCCCCAGTCTTGGCTCAGCTTTCTGCTCTTTGCCACTTGCACTAGGTCAAAGTAGATCATGTGATATGACGTTCCATATCAACATACTATATTGCCTCTTACAGAATAGTCCCAATAGTTATAAATATTATTGCCCTCAAAGAATGCCCAGTATTGAAACCAAAGAACCTTCAAAACATTCAATGCAACTTCAATCCAAGTCTTTGAATAACTGATCTAAGCCAGACTCAAAGTGTGTGTGTGCAAAGGTTCCTTTGCAGATTCATCCCCAGGTAAGCCAACTCAATGATTACGTCAAAAGATTGGGATTGATGGGTCAAACCAACCTAGATGTCTCAATTATGCTTGCAGTTGCTTTTCTGTGCTCAATGTGGTATGTTTCTCTTTTGTTTTTTTTTTCTTTTCATTTTGAACTTCTTTTTCTTTTTTTCTTTTTTTTTTCTTTTTTTTTTTTTTCTTTCTTTTCTTTCAACACACCTACCCTTTAAGGTAGCATTTCTCATCATGGTGGTCCTAATACTCGCCCATGGGTAGCTTCACGCTTATCGGTTATAGGTGGTTTAATTCTTTTCTTTAGAGACTTTTCTTTTATTTTCAACCATATCACACATCATAACACAAGCAAATCAGGATAGACATTTAGGCGAACGGTCATTCACCGACCTACAATTTCTTCAACTAGTCACTTTGCTAACTACTCAGGTTTTCACTGCTAAGAACCATAATCAAGTGCTTACGAGACTAACATAGATCACTTACTCCATGTATCAGATAAAAGCACATTAAGAGTTTATCGTTTCTAAGATTTCACCCTAAAGCAATCAATTTCATCATCAGACTTTTGCCTAACTATTAAGGACTAAAACAAACAATCAATTTTTCTCTTTTTTTTTTTCGTTTTGAACTTCTTTTTTTTTTTCTTTTTTTTTTTCTTTTTTTTTTCACAGTGGTCTTTCTATCGTTGCCGTGAAATTTTCTGTTCCTCGGTTTCCTTTTCCCCGATATCCATGTTTGCTAAACTCTTCTTTGACAAGTCTTCTTTTTCCTAACCCAACGGATATCTATGATGGCTTTTAAGACACAGGATTAACATGATGCGTGTATGCATGAGATGCTAGTGGTTATCAAAACAACATATATCCCTCCGACCTTATATCTCCCACACTCGTGGTAAGTCCATTTATGTCCTAAGTATGGCTTATTTTATGCACCAATGTGAGGTACACAGAATCACTCTCTCCTATGCTACGGGGGTGAACCTTGGCTACCTCAGTCTCTTTCCATCGTTAAAAGACAAAGACCGCCCATTTACGACATGGACTAAGCCTATTATGGGATCATGCCACTGTCTAGAAATGACAAATTGGGCTTTCAGCAACCGCGGTTATGGGGATAAACTTGGAAGCATCCAAAAGTATACAAATATGTCATAACAAGGCATATCCTTTCTAGATGAAAGCCAGTGCGGATATCAGACTCATGCTTCTGACATACTTGGATCATGTTTGGATTTTCTAAGCCCATTAAGGTTTTCATACAAGTTGGACCATTATCATTTTAAAGTATTCAATCATATTATTGCGAGGTGCAAACGTGTCCCAGTTGAAAAAGGCCCAACATCTTTACACTTTTACGATAATATGGCTAAACAACTTCAAATGATAGGGGGCCCAAACACAAAGTGGCCCATCGGCATTTTAGAAACTTTTGGCCTAATCGTCATAAGACACAAACTCGTCCCAGTTTAAATGGCCCAACAAGTTCACATCTCATGACAAGAAGTCCAAATGAATTCAAATGATGATGGTCCCAAACACAAGCATAAAAATGTGGCTTCTATAGGTCATACAACTATGGTTCATATGCGGGTTTATAAGATTATGGACAAAGGCTCCCGCCGGTGAAGGGTTATCCATAACAAGGTCTCCCCACTCAAGGGTTCGAACGACCAAGTGAGCGCACCTTTTTTATACCCTAAGGTACGTGCCAACGAGTGATGATACATGAATGACTGTCAAATGGATTTCTTATTGAAGAATCCCCAGAGGGAGGGTGGAGCAGACTCTCTTAAATACCCAAGCCTCTTAGGCTCTTATCGCCTTGGTGACAAGAATAAACAATAGGTCCTCCAAATTAGTCCACCACGGTAAGCTTCGGGTAAATGATTATCTAGGTGCCTTCACAGTTTTTCACTTCAGCCATAGAAATGTAGTGAATGAAGGAAGACACCAAACCATTACCTAGCTTTTAATAATGCCTTTAATTAAACCCATTCAACCCACGGTAGACACGGTTAACTAAAACACAAATCACAAACATTACAAGACATTATTTCGGGGCCGATTCTCAATCCCTAGTGGAGTCGCTAAACTGTAGGACACAGAAATCAGCGACGCTGTCCCGGGCTCGCAGCCCGGTCAGGAGTACGGAGTAGCCCGCGGGGGACTAAACCGGAGAATAATAGAGTCGCCACCCAGTGTGAATTGGGAAATGATTTAAGGCTGCACTCACCCGTCGTAAGGGAAGACCTCAAACCGTTGGGTTCGAAATGGTCCATTACTTATGCCAATTGTAATGAAAAGATTTATGCAATAGTATAACCAAGTCTTACGCAACATATACATGCAAGATTAACTAATATCTAAGTTTGCATACAACCTATATCTAAGTTTGCATACATAGGCGTAAAACTTTCATCTAAGTTTGCATGCATAGAAGTAATTAAAATAAAAGCAAGCACGCAATCTCATGAACACATCAAATAGATAAATGCGGAAATATAAATATGTGACCAAAGAATTTGGACGTTTTCAATGTAGGACTTCGCATGCCCGGTTGGACGTATTCCAGGTCCAACCAAGCATGCCATTTCCAGGACGACAAAATAAAATATCACAAAGGGTGCCATCAGGTCTTACCTTTTAAGTCGCTTCTTGGAAGTGCGTTACGTCATCGTCAGAAGGGTTAATACTCCATTATTTTTATGGTTCACTGGTTCGATATTTCTGCTATTTTGGGCTGCTATTTTGTCTCGGTTTCTTCACTATTTTGGAATGATTTTACTGTTGTTTGGTCGTCGTATTTGCTCACTATTTTAGGGTGATATTTGGGCTGTTTTGGGGTATTTTTTGGGGGCAGTTTTGTTCACGTTCATGCTGCTGGCTCCTTACTGATCATGCGTTATTTCCCTTTTGTCGGTCATTGCTTCACGTGGATGGCTACACTGATTGAGGGCCTTTTTTGGTTGCTTGTTGCTGCAGTCGGTGGGTGGTTGAAACAAAAAGGTAGTGGGTCGTGTAAGGTGTCAGTTAAGAAGAAGGACATGTGTGGCTTCTTCATTTTTTTTGTTTATTGCCAAATGAATGAGAGGGTTTTGTTGTTCACGGGCTGTGGGGGTTGTTTAGGATTCAAATTATTTGTTTGGTCGAGTGAATGATGAGAATGTGTTTGCTAGGGGCTGCTTCAAGTGAAAGAGGGCAAGTGTATGGCCTGTTGCTGAGAGTTACTTTGTGTGGAGTACGTGTTGCGTGGCTTGAAGGGCAGTTTATGGGCTGGTCATTTGTCTTTTGTTGCTATTTTAGTCGGCTAAGGGTTTGCTGTTTGTCTTTTGTTTACTTGGTGGGCAGTTGGTTGATTGGTGAAAGGCTTAGGTTCATGTGGGCTGCTTTGTTGTTTGATATTTAGGGTTTTATTATTCATGCATGTCGTGAATCTTGTGTGAAGAGAAGGAGGCATGAAGGCTGTGTAATGTCGTGGCTTGGTGAGAGTGTGTGAGAGGTGTTTGGCCGTGAGATGAGTTTAGGGTTCTGTTTGTGGTGAGGCTGCCGAGTGGGTTGGGAGAGAGATGAAGCTTGTGTGGTCTGAGATGGAAAGTCTTAGGGTTTACATTGCCGAGAGAGAGAAGTTTTCTGCCGTGAGATGAGTTTAGGGTTTATTACTCATGCATGCCGAGAGAGATGAAAGAAGAGGGAGAGGAGCCGTGTAGAGAGAAGAGAGAGAATAGTGTTTTAGTTTGTTGTGTTTTAGGTGTGAATGAGCTCTAGCCTTTTATGTTTGTGCCGTGAGGATGCTCGGTTCTAAAGGTTTGGTTTGTGTGTCTTTTTATAGGAGTGGGTTAGGGTTGTCCTTGTATGGGTAGGAAATGGAGATTGTGTGATCATGGGGAAGATTTAATTAGTTTGTTATAAAGAAATGATTTCTTTAATTTCGGAAGGTGATTTATTTAGTTTAGGAAAAGTATTTGTTTGGATTTTAACATGTGTTTAATGTGTTGGATATTTTTTGGAGGGGATTTGATGGGCTTTGGGCGTGTGGAGCTTGGTTCTTTGGTGGGCTTGGGTGTGTGTTGCGGGGATTTTGGGCCGAGGATGAATTTTAAAACAGAGATCCAACGAGCGAACCCGAGGCTAAGCAGACAAATTAAAGCCAACAAGGTATTGATTTTTTAATTTTCCTTCCGACGTCCTTTTTCCCGTGACTTCCGTAACTTAAAGGGTAGTGCTTACATACGAGGCTCATCATCGGGTCTTATGTAAAAATACAGTGCCTACAGTGATCCCAAAATCTCATTAAATTGGAAAGTGTTGATGCTCTCATAACTAAGGAGATTTTATCGTATTTGGGAAGACTATGCATGGGCCGCATGGTCAGAGGGTGGATGGGCCGTGTGGGTTGCATGGGCTCCATGGTGGGTCCGGGGCTAAGGTTTGAAGTAGAAGCTGACTGAGCGAATCCGAGGCTAGCTAGTGAGTCCGAATCCAATGATGGGCTAATTTTAGAGGTTTTCCTTCCTCCGGCATTAGTTTTTTGCAACTTCCGCAACTTTTCAAGTAGTGCCTCTGTACGAGGCTCATTATCGGGCTCATGCAAAAAATTGTAATGTCTACAGTCGCCCCCACTTTGATGGGGTTTGTGCAGTGTGTGACAATGACAACCTTATCAAGGTCATGCATGCATTTTTTACTTACCTGATCGGTCCTCTTTCTCGAGGCTCTTTTGCTCGTCCTCATTCCCGAGGTTCCTCTCCATCCTTGGAGTTCCTCTCCATTCTTGGAGTTGCTCGTCCTCATTCCTGAGGGTCCTCTCTATTTTTGGAGTTGCTCGCCCTAATTCCCGAGGTTCTTCTACATTCTTGGAGTTGTTCATTCTCATTCCCGAGGTTGTTCTCCATTCTCGGAGTTCCTCTCCATTTCCGGAGATCTTCGTCCTCATTCCCGAGGTTCCTCTCCATTCTTGGAGTTCTTCTCCATTCTTGGAGTTGCTCATCCTCATTCCCGAGGTTCCTCTCCATTCTTGGAGCTGCCCGTCCTCATTCCCGAGGTTCCTCTCCATTCTTGGAGTTCTTCTCAATTCTTGGAGTTGCTCGTCCTCATTCCCGAGTTTCCTCTCAATTCTTGGAGCTGCCCGTCCTCATTACCGAGGTTCCTCTCCATTCTTGGAGTTCTTCTCCATTCTTGGAGTTGCTCGTCCTTATTCCCGAGTTTCTTCTCCATTCTTAGAGTTCTTCGTCCTCATTCCCGAGGTTTCTCTCCATTCTTGGAGTTGCACGTCCTCATTCCCGAGGTTCATCTCCATTTTTGGAGTTGCTCACCCTCATTCCCGAGGTTCTTCTCCATTCTTGGAGTTGCTCGTCCTCATTCATGAGGTTGCTCTCCATTCTCGGAGTTCCTCTCCATTTTAGGAGTTCTTCGTCCTCATTCTCGAGGTTCCTCTCCATTTTTGGAGTTGCTCGTCCTCCCCGCCTTTTCTTTTTCTTCAAAGCCTGCTAACATAAAACAAAAATTATGTGTATGGGACATGTGTGCATGTATGCATGGATGCATTCCCTAATCTGATGGGGTTTCTTTGTCCTATTGGCATGATGTCATCTTTGGTTAGGCATTCCTTGCGCTAGAGGGTTTTCTTCACCCATTTAGGAATCATTTTGGCCTTTGGTGCCCTTTGCCTATAAAAAGCTGTGGTCTCCCCCCTTGGCCTGCTTACAGTTTCCTTCTGCCAATTCTCCTCTGGTGATTGCTTAGTTCTCTTTGGTCCCATGGCTCAAGATCCCGTTGTGTCCCTTATTCGCGGGGTGGTAGACTAATCATCCCCGGACCTGGCTCAGCTTTCTGCTATTCGCTACCTGCACCGGGTCAATGTGGATTACGCCTTTTTGAAAGCGGCCTCATAATTTTGGGATACTGAAAATCATGTCTTCTGATTCCCAGATTTCAAAATATGCCCTCTCCCTGAGGAGTTTGCTGTCATTCTCGGCTTGCATTTTTCTCCTACTACGCTTCTGGCGATGCCGCGTTTCCAATGCCAATACCCTCGGGAAGCCTTTGAAGCTTTCCTTTGCTATCTTGAAGATGCGGAAAAGATACTGCCTTGTGCTTCATCCATTGAGTTACATGTCCTTTTACTTGTACCTTCCGGGATAGAGGGATGGTCCCATCCCTGGAGGAGTGTAGTCTTATTCTAAATCTTGGCCCAATACCTCTTAGTGGGTTGTGATAGTGCGAGAGGCGACTATCATTTATTGCACATCATCGAGAGAATCTGTTGTGGTCATGATCCCTCCCCCGTTATCTTGGCTGAGACGCTTCATGGTTTAGACAGGATAAAGCACCATCCTATAAGCTGATTTCTTAGGAGTCCCCTTATTTTGCAGGTTCGTCCTATCTTTTGCTTAAGCTGTCATTTCAGATTTTCAACTTAGCGTATTTCTCTATCTTGCCTGGGTCGCCTTTTCAGGTTTTCAACTCAGCGAGCTAATTTTTTTTTCCAGATCAGGTTGCAAGAAAAGTTAAGACTTATTGTTCCTCCTTCGGCTTCTGTCTTTATTTCTTATGGCCCTCGTTACCACTTTGCTTGGGCCTTAATGAAGAAAACCTGTCCTTATGCAAAATGGCATGAGTGGCTGTTGCGCCTTACTACTGCAAACATCATGTGGATGTCTCATGGGTGGCGTTTTAGTCATGCCACCGTGGATTTCCTCGGGCATTGCGTACCCAAACCCGGTCTACACTCCAGCTCGTTCTATCTTCCGGCCAGATTTCCTCTACAATATGGGTGTCTCCATCACCCTGTCCCTGGACAGCGCACTTTCCAAAGTGGGCCTTTGTCTCGACGCCTCTTGGACCATTTCCAGATCAAGTGGTCTCAACGCCGAATGTGACCCGTCGCTGCCATGGGGCCTCCAACGCTCCTTCTCCTAGATCTCCTGACTTTGGTCCAGCATCTAAGAAACAAAAGACGTGATTTGTAATTATTTGACTCTAATCTTTCCCGGTTAGCTGGGATTTATGCAATCTATGAACATCTTGAACATTTGTTTCAATAAAGGCGTTTGTATTACTTCTTAGTGTATACGTAGGAAATAATGCACTGCATTGCAAGGATACCCCTGTCGCTAACTGTTCCTCACGGATTTTACAATTAACAATTTTTATTGGTCACTCATGCTATATATTTTGCTTGGGCTGTCCTTTGCGGATTTTCAACCCAACGAGTCTTTTTTTTATATGCAAAGTATTGTTTCAGCCTGTCCACGTTGATGGGCTCGGTGAACTCATTCCCTTCCAAATCTGACAGTCTCACTGCCTCATTCCCCATCACCTTCTTGACTAGGTAGGGCCCTTCCTAATTGGGCCTGAACTTTCCCATTGGGTCTATTATCAGTGGCTTCAACTACTTGAGCACTAGATCACATTCTCTGATCTTGGTGGGACACACCTTCTTGTTGAACGCCATGTCCAACCTTTTCTGGTATAACTGCATGTGGTACAAGGCTTTTATCATTTCTCATCCAGTAATGCTAGATGTTCGAACCTCTGCGAGGCCCATTCCTGCTCAGGCAATCCTGCCTCTGCTAACACCCCCATTGACTGTATCTCTATTTCCACTGGTAACACTGCCTCCATCCCGTAAACCAAAGCATATGGTGTGGCTCTCGTTGCCGTTCTCACCGAAGTTCTATACCCCCACAGGGAATACGACAGTTTGTCAGCCCAATCTTTATAACTTTCCGTCATCTTAGCAAGTATTTTCTTTATAAATTGGACTCCATTGTCCGTCACTATGTTATGTGGCATTCCGTATTGACATACTATATTACGGGCTATGAACTTGGCCATCTGCTTCGCCGTAACATTACAGAATGACTCAGCTTCTACCCACTTCGAAAAATAGTCCACCGCCACTACTATTAAATGGTATCCATTTGATGCATGTGGCCTGATTTCTCCAATAATGTCAATACCCCACGCTGAGAAATGCCATGGTTCTGACAGTCCATGCAATTTCGTAGGCGGTAGATGGTTCAAATTACCGTGTGCCTGGCAATCGTGACAGTGCTTCATCAGCTTTGCGCAGTTAGCTTCCATGGTCGACCAGTAAAATCCATGTCTCACTATCTTACGAGACAAATTCAATCCATTCATGTGCGGTCCACATACTCCAGCGTGCACCTCTTCCATCACCTTCTGAGCCTCTTCTTTTCTTAAACATTTCAGCTGGACACTGTTTGCTTGTCTTTTATACAGCTCTCCTCTCAAACTCACATACTGGGAAGCCAGTTTCTGAATGGATATTATGTCTTTCTTGCCGGCTCCTTATGGGAATTCCCCACATTCTAGATACTGCAGAATGTCGTAGTACCACGGCTTCCAATCGTCGACTTCTACTTCCAAGATTCTCTCTATCTCATAACTGAGTCTGCTAGCTGTTGTCAGCACAAGGGGTCTCATTGCCAGTTTTTCTGGGTTTTCCCAAGTTGCAGCTAGGGTGGCTAGTGCGTCCGCCATTTGGTTCTCTTCTCGTGGCAAGTGCTGGAATTTACAGTCGGGGATAGCCTGCGCCAACTTCTTGAGATGGAGTAGGTAGGGTCTCAACTGATCTTCCTTTAATTTCCATTCCCCTCACATCTGTCGAACTACCAACATCGAGTCTTCATAACCTTCTACGTCCCTAGCTCATAGAGCTATTAGTGTTTTTAGTCCAAAGACACATACTTCATATTCGGCCATGTTGTTTGTTACTCCGAACGTCAACCTTTTGGCTATAGGTAAGGTTTCTCCTTCGAGGGTTACTATCACAATACCTATTCCATCTCCTTTATAATTTGCCGCTCCGTCGAAATACATTTTCCACCCCTGAACCGTTATGGCTTGAACCTCATCGTCCGGGAAGTCGAACTTAAAATGATATCTTTCTATGGGTTGTAAAGCCAAGAATCCCGCTACAGCTCGCCCTTTTATTACCTTAGAGGTGAGGTATTCTATATCAAACTCCGTCAGCAACACCAACCATCTGTCCAACTTCCCTACCGATGAGGGTACTGACTGCAAATACTTTAGGGGATTCTCCTTTGCTACCACTTGTATCTTATAGGATTGGAAGTAATGACGCATCTTTGGGAAGCCCATATCACCACCAAACAGATCTTTTCCACCTCTTGATAGTGGGCTTCATACGGAAGCATCTTCTTACTGAGGTAGTAGACTGCATGTTCCACCCCTGTCTCATCTGCATGTACCTTCATCACCCCCAGTGCTTCGGGTTCTATGGCCAAATACAACACTAAGGGTTTGCCCGGCCGTGAAGGTTTCAGGACAGGCGGTTTAACCAAGTATTCTTTGATTTTGTCAAAAGCTTATTGACATTGCCTATTCCACTCCACAGGCTGGTCCTTCCTCAATAGCTTGAAGATGGGCTCACATACTAATGTTAGTTTGGCAATTAAACGACTGATATACTGGATTTCCTGAGAAAAACTCTAACTTCCTTTTCTGTCTTCGGTATAGGCATCTCGGTAATTACCTTGATCTTTTCAGGGTCCACTTCTATCCCTCTCATTCCTACCGTATGCCCCCAACAACTTCCCGAATGTTACCCCAAACACACACTTCTTGGGGTTGAGTCAGAGGTTGTACTTATCGATCCTTTGAAGGAATTTCTCCAGCGCTTCTATATGTTCGGCCCTCGTCTCTGATTTAACCATCATGTCATCCACGTATACCTCAATCTCCTTATGCATCAAGTCGTGGAATAATATAGTGGCCATTCGCTGATAAGTGGCTCACACATTCTTAAGTCCAAACAGCATCACCTTGTAACAATATATTGTTGGGGTTGGTGCTCAGATCGCCAAGTCCCGTTTGTATTTCCTTGAAAATACTTATGTAAAATGTTTTATTATGAATAAAATAAGCAGTTTCTGTAATATAATATATCTTTTAATATGTTAAAGACGTAAAAGACCTTAGGATGATTAGTCATGATACTGTTGCAAAAGCGTTGCAACTGACATTGAGTTGTATCATGACGTTGTCATTATTAGACAGTTCATGGTCAAGGTTTACGCTACTTGGTCAGTAAAGTAAACCCGTTGAGACCAGTACATGTCGTATACTGGAATATATGATTCCAATGGTTTCTCAATGAACCATGAGTCTTAGAGACTCATATAGACGTGTAGGTGTTTATAATGGATAAACACTGAACAACTCACCAAAGATTCTTAATGGATGGTACACCAACGTCAATAAGAATCTTCTCGGGTTAAGTAGCATTTTTGATTCTTCGACTTGAGATACCACTGTGGGCACATGAGACATCCTCCACACTTAGATGGTAGTCACGTCACCGATCTATTTAGATCAGACCTCCGCCTGTTCGTTGGGTGTGGATAGATCTTCAGGGTGTCATGTGTGTGTCGATATAGGATCCGTCAGTTCTGTGTACATAGCATATGTAGTCCATTTATGATTAGCAATCAGATAAAAACCATGGGCCCGTGGTACACTTTAGAAGTCAGTTCTAAGTGTTCTCTTTTTGAGATTGCTAATAGAGACGTCGACAAGATAGTCCCTAAAGAGATTTGACATTTACATCTATATCTCTGGAATATATCTGGATACCTGTGACAGAGGAATTATACATATGTCATGACCTTGACCTGTATGATTCAGCGAGTTTATCAGTGGTCGTCATAATTTACGGGTGGGTAAATTATGGACACGAAATTGGATTTCGTGACGGATATGCCTGAATCTATAGAGTCTCACAAATGAAATATACTCGTAGAGCACTAGAACAATATTTATAAATAATACTGATTATTTATAAGTCGTTTAAGGGTTAAACGAAAAATACATGTGAAGGGACCTAATAGTCATTTCCTAATTTTTGTGTATTTACATTTAATGTTATATTTTATCAAATGCACATTAATTAATTGTCAAATTGAGATATTTGACTAATATCATAAATATATATGTATTTGATATTTAATGTAAATATAATACATATATCTAATATATTTGTATTTAAAGAATTATTTAATTATTTAATTGTTAAATGATTAAATTAATTAAAATATAAATATCTTAAAATTGTGATGATTAAGGAAATTCTTTTAGTTGCTTTATTTGACTTTAATAAATTCATTAAATGGTTTGGTGATTAAGCTTGCAAGTTGATAAAGCTTTAATGAAACAAATTAAAAATATCTAGATATTTTCTTTTTACCACAATTTTCGGCCAAGGCTAAATGTTGTAGGTAAATATTGTTTGTTTCAATTTTAGGGTTCCATAAGTTTCAAATACACAAAATAAACATAAAAGAAGTTGAGAGAGAAGCTTGGAGACTTAAAGAAAAAGGCTTGAAAATCTTTGGTTTTTGTAAGTATTTATTCGAAGCCTTCAACATGGAAATTATTTCTAACATGTTTGGCATCATTTGTGTTGATTTGATGTTCTCTCTTTTCTTATAGTTTGTGTTTATTTGTTTGAGAACTGGATGATGAAAGATTGATGTATGTAAGTGAGCTTAAACTTGTTTAAAAGCTTACTTTTGATTCTTTAAAAATCAAAGTTGCCATTCTAGAGTTAGTAAGCCACTCCTTGGTGACCTAGAATTTTTCTAGAGTTATTTCAAAGTGGTGAGGCTTGTTTGGTGAAGTATTGAATGGATTAAAGTGTTGGATTTTAAAGATTTGGTGAAATTGGACAATTTGGTGAAATTGAAAAATTAGGATTCTTAACCCACTCCAAATTTGGGGATTTTCATATATGTGATATATAAGATATTAATATGATGCATGTAAATTTTTGGGTTGATTGGATTTGATCTTGGCATGTTTTGAACAAAATGGACCACATTGCAATTAATTGGAAAATTTAGGGATTTGTGTGAAATCTGATTTTAATGTATTGGATGTGTTGAAAAACATTTTAGAAATGATTTAAAATTATCCAAAATTATATTTGATAATTTTTGGACTAAAATGATCAATTTGCAAAGTTGTGGGGCAATTCGGTAATTACTAAGAAATATGATTTCTTGTGTAATTTTTCAGAATTTAAGAATTGGATAATTAAATAATAAGTTTATTTAATTGATCCGAGAAAAATTTTGAAATCGAAAAATTTTGATTTTCCACTATTACACTGAGTTACCGAATTTTCGCCATAAAACCCCATACAAAATGGTATACAGAGCGAGTCTGATTCTGGCCACCCTAATTTGATTATGCCTTTTAAATTCAATTTTTAATTTATTCTTTACTTGTTACATGCATGTATTTTTTTAATTTGATTAAATAAATTAAAAAGAATCTTTTGCGGAAAATCCCTAATTAATAAGGTTTAATGTTAATTATGTATTTGATGCATATTACATGGTCCGTCTTGTCAATACGGTTTATGAATATTTTTCCGTGACTACATCCGAGACCGTGCCTCTGCTGTGAGGGTGTAGCCGATAGAAATTTATTTATACCAGATGTATATCAGATACTAGATAAATTCAAGCGAAAGCGGAATCCTGAACGTGCCCAAGCTGTCAGGGTTACGCAAGTAGCTTGAGTTTATCATTGATGAGTTTAACCTTGGTATGTCTCCTTGTGAACGTGCCCAAGCTGTCATAATGAGAAACGACTAGGACCGGATACCCATGAGTCACTATTGAGTGATTGACAATGAGTTGTCTACCTGATGAATATACGTAGGCGAGACTGTGCCTCTACTGTGAGCTGAAATATATTCATAGGATCCACCTTTCATTATTTGTATTTAATTTAATTATTAAATCTTTGTATTCTGTTTGGGGATTACAGTATTGCATGATTTAGTGGGAGGGGCATTTTTAGATTAAAAATCCATGATCTAGTTAATGCTTTTGATATTATATGAAACTGCTTATATTTCTGCTAACCGTTTTTCGTAATCTATATGATAGATTTGCGATGGCGGCACCATCAACTAATCAGTTTGCGCGTATGTTGGATGCAAACAAACTTAAAGGCGCTGAGAAATTCGCTGATTGGGACTCGGATTTGAGGATTGTCTTCGATTCCGAGAAGTTGGGATATGTTCTTGAGGGTCCACTGCCCATTGCTATGGCAGATGACGCAGCACCGGATGAACTCCAAGTTTTCCAAGCTTGGAAGGATGATGATTTAAAAGTTAAATCATACATCCTAAATTCCCTGTCTCCGGGACTCAAGAAACAATACTATGGCATGTCAGATGCGTATATTATGATGTCGCGATTACGAGAATCGTTTGAGAACCAAGAACAAGTTGTTGTTCATAAGGTCGCAATGGAACTGTTCCATGCGTGATTAGATGAGGAGAAAGCTATGAGCTCGCATGTTCTTCATATGATCGA
This sequence comes from Zanthoxylum bungeanum, assembly GCA_019454045.1. NCBI lineage: Eukaryota > Viridiplantae > Streptophyta > Magnoliopsida > Sapindales > Rutaceae > Zanthoxylum > Zanthoxylum bungeanum. The sequence continues at coordinate 153,233 of SKCR01000031.1, forward strand.
TTTGATCGATCAACTGAGGTAGCATAATCTCTATCTGAATGACATTCTCGGTAGGAGTGTCATTCTTGGTTCACTCCCAGCTTTATATCGCCAATTCGTGATGTACTTCAACATTAATGGGATTATCTGTACCTACCATGAGCTGCATAGAATGCTGCTCACGGCGGAAAAGGACCTCAAGAATGGAGTACCGACTCGCCTTTCGAGACCTACTTCACTTTCTGCTTCTTCAGGTACATTTATTTTTCCAGTTATTGATATATCTTTGGCTTGTGAAGCCGTTACATCCAGCTGGATTTTAGATTCTGTTTGTCCTGTTCACATTTGTAATTCGTTGCAGGTGCTGAAGGAAAGTAGGAAACTGAAGCCTGAAGAGATGCAGTTGTGATTCGGGAGTGGAGACTCTCTGGATGCAGTTGCAGTGGGAGTATGCGAGATCCATTTGCCAAATGGGACACTTTAGTTATATGACTGTCATTTTGTACCAGGATGTGTAGCTAATATTATATCTCTTTTTGTATTGGATACAGAAGGTTATCGTATTAATATTAAAAATGTTATTTGTATTTATATGATAAACGTAATATTCAGATCCTTTGTTGTCCAAACCAGCATGGTTATTATACATTGCAAACTTCTAAATATATTTTAAATACTGGAGTTAATAAACGTGATTTACCTGTTGTTAATAATACTGAACTTTGGCATAAGCGACTAGGTCATATAGGCGTTAAACGCCTTACCCAATTGGTTAGGAATGGTTTGATACCAGATCTCACCAATGAATTCTATCCAACTTGTGAATCGTGTATTCAATGTAAGATGACCAAAGCCCTATTTTCAGGTGTTGGACACCGTGCCACTAACTTACTGGAACTCGTACATTCTGATGTATGTGGTCCACTAAGTCAGACTGCTTACAGTGGTTATTCGTACTTCGTTACCTTTACCGATGATCTATCACGGTACAATTATGTCTATTTGATGCGACATAAATCGGAAACCTTTGAAAAGTTCAAAGAGTTCCGAAATGAAGTAGAAAAATAAACTGGTCAATATATTAAATGCCTTCGATCTGATCGAGGTGGAGAATATATGAATGGTGAGTTCATTGATTATATGAAGGAGAATGAGATTCTCGCTCAATATACTCCTCCAGATACTCCACAGCACAATGGAGTGTCTGAGAGGAGAAATCAGACTTTACTGGATATGGTCCGATCGATGTTGAGTTTCACAGATTTGCCCTATTACTTATGGGGCTACTCTCTTTTAACAGTTGCACATCTTTTGAATAAGATTCCTTCAAAAGCTGTTCCTATGACTCCGTATGAGATATGGACCAGTAGGAGATCAAATCTTAGTTATATTAAGGTTTGGGGTTGTTTTGCCTATGTCAGGGTGACTCAGCAAGATAAGCTTTCGCCTCGAGGGTAAAAGTTTAGGTTGTTGGATATCCTTCGGAAACGAGGGGATATCTGTTCTATGATACCGAGCATCAAAATGTGTTCGTAGCTCGCTTCGCAAGATTTCTAGAAGTAGAATTCTTGTCAGAAGGTGGTAATCATAGACAGGTTGAACTTGATGAAAACAACGAACCAACGGAGGAACCTGAAGTTCAAGTAGATGAAGGACCTTCAACACACACACTGTGTAGGTCTCAAAGGGAATCAAGACCTCCTGAACGCTTGTATTTGATACAAGAAAAGAGTCTTGATGTTATCTTAGTTGAAGAGACTGATCCTTTTACCTATGGAGAATCGATGTTGGACATCGACTCCGTGAAATGGCAAAGTGCTATAAAATCCGAGTTGGACTCAATGCATGAGAATCAAGTTTGGGACTTGGTTCCGCTTCCCGAAGGAATTGTTCCTATCGGTTGTAAATGGGTTTACAAAAGGAAGTACGGGCCTGACGGTAAGGTTGAAACTTACAAGGCCCGACTGGTAGCAAAATGTTACACGCAGCGACCTGGCGTCGACTACGATGAAACTTTTTCACCAGTAGCAATGCTTAAGTCTATTCGAATTTTGGTTTCTATAGCTGCGTATCATGACTACGAGATTTGGCAAATGGATGTCAAAACGGCTTTTCTAAATATATTTCTTGATGAATATGAATGGGTTTTATGGCGGAAATCCGGTAACGCAGCGGAATAGTGGAAAATCAAAATTTTCCGATTTCAAAACTTTTTCTTGGATTAATAAATAAACTTATTTATTTTATTATCCAATTATCAAATTATGAAATATTACACAACAAATCATATTTTTATGTAATTACCGAATTACCCCTAAACATCACATTTTGTTCATTTTAATCCGAAATTGTTCGAAATGATTTTGGATGATTCTAAATCATTACAAATATGAATTTAACATGTAATACACATTGAAAATCAAATTGCAACAAAAATTCTCAAAAATCCAAGCCTTGGCCGAGAGCCTCATTTGTTGTCCAAAGTGTGCATTTTGTATTTTCAATGTTCAAAACACATCCAAATGAAATCCAATCAACATAAGATTTTATATGTATCATATACACATCTAAATACGCAATATAAATGAAAAGCCTCAAATTTGGAAGTGGTCTCAAACCCTAATTTTTCAATTTCTTCAAATTGGACAAATTGGACCAAATTTATTAAATCCAATACTTCAATCATGTTTCTTCCATTACAATCAAGCATCACCACAATGAAACAACTATAGAACAAATCTAGGTCATTTAATAGTAGGTCAATAACTCTAGAATGGCAACTTTGATTTCTAAAGAATCAAAAGTAAGCATTTGAAACCATTTCAAGGCCTTTTACATGCTTCAATCTTTCATCCAAGTTCTCAAACAAATAAACACAAACTTAAAGAGTAGAAAGAACATCAAAGCATCACATAATGATACTAAGCTAGTTAGAAATAATTTTCATGTTGAAGGTTAAGAAGAAATGCTTACAAAAACAAGCTTTTTCCAAGCCTTTTTCTTTTTCTTCAACTTTGTCCTCTCAACTCTCTTTTGTGTTTATTTTGGTGTGTTTGAAACTTATGAAACCCTAAAATGAAAGAAAACAATTTATACCTCTCCCATTAGGCCTTGGCCGAATTTTGGTGTATATAATATCTAGATATTTTATTTTCATTTACATTAAATTTCAAGTTGCCAACTTGTTAAATGATCATTACACTTTAATGACTTTTTCAACCAAGTCAACAATTGCAACTTAGTCATTAAAACAAATATCATAAGTAAAGATATTTATATTTTTAATTAATTTAATTATTAATAATTAAATAATTATTTAAATACAAATATATTAAATATATGTATTTTATTTACATTAAATATAAAATACATATATATATATATATATATATATATATATATATATATATATATTTATGATATTGGTCAAATATCTCAATTTGACAATTAATTAATGTGTATTTGAATTAATCTAACATTAAATGCAAATACACAAAAATTAAGGAAATGACTATCGGGTCCCTTCACATGTATTTTGTATTTACCTTTAAACGACTTTATAAATAATCAATATTATTTATAAAAGTTGCCCTAGTGCTCTACGAGTATATTTTATTAGTGAGACTCTTTATATTCAGACATATCCGTCACGAAATCCAATTTCGTGTCCATAACTTATCCACCCGTAAATTATGACGTTCACAGATAAACTCGCTGAATCATACAGGTCGAGGTCATGGCAAATGTATAATTCCTCCGTCACAGGTATCCGGATATATCCCAGAGATATAGATGTAAACGTCAAATCTCTATAGGGATTATCTCGTCGACGTCTCTATTAGCAATCTCAAAAAGAACATTTAGAAATAACTTCTAAATTGTACCACGGGCCCATGGTTTTTATTTGATTTCTAATCATATGGACTACCTATGCTTTGATACACATAACTGACGAATCCTATCTCGATACACAGAGGACACCCTGAGGATCTATCCACACCCAACGAACATGCGGAGGTATGATCTAAATAGATCGGTGACATGACTTCCATCTAAGTGTGGAAGATGTCTCATGTGCCCACAGTGGTATCTCAAGTCGAAGAATCATAAGTGCTACTCAACCCGATAAGATTCTTATTGACGTTGGTGTACCATCCATTAAGAATCTTCGGTGAGTCGTTCAGTGTTTCTCTGCTATAAACACATACACGTCTATACTAGTCTCCAAGACTTATGGTTCATTGAGAAACCATTGGAATCATATATTCAAGTATACGACATGTACCGGTCTCAACGAGTTTACTTTACTGACCAAGTAGTGTAAACATTGACCAGGAACTGTCTGAGAATGACAACGTCAAGATATAACTCAATGTCAGTTGCGACGCTTTTGCAACAGCATCATGACTAGTCATTCTAAGGTCATTACGTCTTTACCATATTAAGGGATACATTATATTATATAAACTGCATCTATTATTCATAATAATAATGTTTTACATAAGTATTCATAAAGAAATACAACCGGGAATTGGCGCTCTGAGCACCAACCCCAACAAAACTCCCACTTGCTCTAGTGCCAATAACGATTGTATCTAATTCCCATCGACTCCATGTGTTTATCAAATAACTTCAGAGGTATGGCCTTCGTCAGCGGGTCTGCTACATTATCTTCACTCGGTACCTTGCACACGATAATATCCCCTCGCGACACAATCTCTCGAATGATGTGGTACTTGCGTTCCACATGCTTCGACTTCTGATGCGCCCTCAGTTCCTCTGCTTGCACAATGGCTCCAGTATTATCACAGTATAACGAAATCGCATTCTCGATACTTGGGACAACTCCCTATTCTGTCATAAAATTCTTTATCCACACAGCCTCTTTTGCAGCTTCAGAAGCCGCAATATATTCCGTCTCAGTGGTGGAATTTGCTGTTGATCCCTGTTTGGAACTCTTCCAACAAACTGCACCTCCGTTAAGGGTAAATACGAATCCAGATGTAGACTTTCTATCAGCGGGATCCGATTGGAAATCGAAATCCGTATACCTGTTAACTTGCAGTTCGTTTCCTCCATAAATTATTAACTTATCCTTAGTACCTTTAAGATACTTTAGGATATGTTTACTGGCCATCCAATGGTCATTACCTGGATTGGACTGATATCGACTAGTTACGCTAACAGCGAAACTGATATCAGGCCTTGTACATAACATGTCATACATTATGCTACCCAAACACGAAGCATAAGGTTGGTTAGACATTCTAACCTTCTAATCTTCTGTTGTGTATGTTTCCTGTCTTACAGTTACCAAAATTATACCGTTCCCAGATCTTATCTATGTATGTTGATTGTGATAACCCAATCAGCTTCCTTTGTCTATATCTATAGAGTTTTATCCCTAAAACATAGGAAGCTTCTCCCAGGTCTTTCATGGAGAAATTCTTACAGAGGTACGCTTTGACGCTTTGTAACATACTTAAATCATTCCCAATGATTAGGATGTCATCAACATATAGGACTAAAAATATGACCATACTCCCACTGGTCTTCTGATACACACAGGATTCTTCCGAATTCTTGAGAAAACCAGACGATCTAATAATTTCGTCGAATCGAAGATTCCAACTTCGTGAAGCTTGTTTAAGTCCATAAATGGACTTCTTAAGCTTACATACCATACCCGAGTTTTCGCTGGACGCAAAACCTTCCGGCTGTTCCATATAGATTTCTTCATCAAGAAATCCATTTAGAAAAGCCGTTTTGACATCCATTTGCCAAATCTCGTAGTCATGATACGCAGCTATAGAGAGCAAAATCCGAATAGACTTAAGCATTGCTACTGGTGAAAAACTTTCATCGTAGTCGACGCCAGGTCGCTGCGTGTAACCTTTTGCTACCAGTCGGGCCTTGTAAGTTTCAACCTTACCGTCAGGCCTGCGCTTCCTCTTTTAAACCCATTTACAACCGATAGGAACAATTCCTTCGGGAAGCGGAACCAAGTCCCAAACTTGAATCTCATGCATTGAGTCTATCTCAGATTTCATGGCACTTTGCCATTTCACGGAGTCGATGTCCAACATCGATTCTCTATAGGTGAAAGGATCAGTCTTTTCTACTAAGAGAACATCTAGACTATTTTCTTGTATCAAATACAAGAATTCAGGAGGTCTAGATACCATTTCTGACCTACGGAGTGTGTGTGTTGAAGGTCCTTCATCTACTTGAACTTAAGGTTCCTCCGTTGGTTCGCTGTTTTCAGGTTGTACTTCATCAAGTTCAACCTGTCTATGATTACCACCTTCTGACAAAAATTATACTTCTAGAAATTTTGCGAAGCGAGCTACGAACACATTTCGATGCTCGGTATCATAGAAGAGATATCCCCTCGTGTTCGAAGGATATCCGACAAACCTAAACTTTTGCCCTCGAGGTGAAATCTTATCTTGCTGAGTCACCCTGACATAGGCAGGACAACCCCAAACCTTAATGTAACTAAGATTTGGTCTCCTACCGAACCATATCTCATACGGAGTCGTAGGAAAAACTTTTGAATGAATCTTATTCAAAAGATGTGCAGCTGTTAAAAGAGAGTAGCCTCATAAGTAATAGGGCAAATCTGTGAAACTCAACATCGATCGAACCATATCCAATAAAATCTGATTTCTCCTCTCAGACACTCCATTGTGCTGTGGAGTACCTGGATGAGTATATTGAGCGAGAATCCCATTCTCTTTCATATAATCCATGAACTCACTGCTCATATATTCGCCGCCTCGATCGGATCGAAGGCATTTAATATATTGAGCAGTTTGTTTTTCTATTTCATTTCAGAAATCTTTGAACTTTTCAAAAGTTTCTGATTTATGTCGCATCAAATAGACATAACCGTACCGTGACAGATCATCGGTAAAGGTAACGAATACGAATAACCACTATGAGCAGTCTGACTTAGTGGACCACATATCAGAATGTACGAGTTCTAGTAAGTTAATAGCGTGTTGTCCAACACCAGAAAATGGGGCTTTGGTCATCTTACCCTGAATACACGATTCACAAGTTGGATAGGATTCAATGGTGAGATCTGGTATCAAACCATTCCTAACCAATTGGGTAAGGCGTTTAACACCTATATGACCTAGTCGCATATGCCAAAGTTCAGTATTATTAATTACAGGTAAACTATGTTTATTAATTCCAGTGTTTAAAATATCTTTTGAAGTTTGCAATGTATAATGACCATGCTTATTTGGGCAACAAAGGATCTGAATATTACATTTATCATACAAATACAAAGAACAGTTCTTAATATTAATACGAAAGCCTTATGTATCCAATACAAAAAGTGATATAATATTAGCTACACATCCAAGTACAAAATAACAATCATTTAACAAAAGTGTCCCTTTCAGTAAAGAGATCTCGCATACTCCCATTGCAACTGCATCCAGTGATCTCCACTCCCGAACCGCAACTGCATCTCTCCAGGCTTCAGTTTCCTACTTTCCTTTAGCACCTGCAACGAATTGCAAATGTGAATGGGACAAGCAGAATCTAAAATCTAGGTGGATGTAACATTTTCACAAGCCAAAGATATATCAATAATTGGAAAAATAAATATACCTGATGTCGATGCTCTCTCCCTCCTCAGCTGGGCAATGTAGTCAGGACAGTTCCTTTTCCAGTGCCCGACTTTGCTGCAGTGATGGCACTTGTCTTCAGAAACCCTCTTGGGCTTTGCTATCTTTGCCTGTGGTTGAGGATCGAAACCCTTCTTTTTCTTCCCTTTCTTATTCTTTCCCTTTGACCAAGTCTGGGAAGAAGCAGATAGAGAAGTAGGTCTCGAAGGGCGAGTCGGTACTCCCTTCTTGAGTTCCTCTTTCGCCGTGAGTAACATCTTATGTAGCTCTTGGTAGGTACAGACAATCCGTTCATGTTGAAATACATCACAAACTGGCGATAAGAAGCTGGGAGCGAACCAAGAATGACACTCCTACCGAGAATGTCATTCAGAATGAGATTATGTTGCCTCAATTGATCGATCAAATCGATCATCTGAAGAACATGCGGGCTAACAGCTTGCCCCTCATCCAATCGCGCATGGAACAGTTCCATTGCAACCTTATGAACAACAACTTGTTCTTGGTTCTCAAACGATTGTCTTAATCGTGTCATCATAGTATAAGCATCTGACATGCCATAATATTATTTCTTGAGTCCAAATGAAAGCAAACTTAAGATGTATGATTAACTTTTAAATCATCATCCTTCCAAGCTTGGAAGACTTCGTGTTCTTCCGGTGTAGCGTCCTCTGCCACAGCAAAGGGCAGTGGACCCTCAAGAACATATCCTAACTTCTCGGAATCGAGGACAATCCTCAAATCCAAATCCCAATCGGCGAAGTTATCAGCGCCTTTAAGTTTGTTCGCATCAAGCATACGCACAAACTGATTAGTGGATGGTGCCGCCATCGCCAATCTATCATATAGATCACGAAAAACGGTTAGCAGAAATTTAAGCAGTTTCATATAATATCATAAGCATAAACTAGATCATGGATTTTTAATTTAAAAATGCCCCTCCCACTAAATCATGCAATATTGTAATCCCCAACAGAATACAAAGATTTAATAATTAAATTAAATGAAAATAGTGAAAAGTGGATCCCATGAATATATTTCAGCTCACAGCAGAGGCACGGTCTCGCCTACGTATATTCATCAGGTAGACAACTCATTTGTCAATCACTCACTAGTGACTCCTGGGTTTCCGGTCCTGGTCGTTTCTCGTTGTCGCTGCTAAGGCAGGCCCACAAGGAGACGTACCAAGATTAAACTTGTCAATGATAAACTCAAGTTACTTGCGTAACCTTGAAAGCTAGGGCACATTCAGGATTCCGCTTTCGCTTGAATTTATCTAGTATCTGATATACATCCGGTATAAATAAATCTCTATCGGCTACACCCTCACAGCATAGGCACGGTCTCGGATGTAGTCACGGAGAAATATTTATAAACCGTATTGACAAGACGGACCACATAACATGCATCAAATACACAATTACATTTAAACCTTATTAATTAGGGATTTTCCGCTAAGTGTCATACACCATAAATCTAATCAAATTAGATTAAAACATGCATGTATAAAGTTAAGAAAACATGATTAAACATTGAATTAAAGGGCTAATCATATTAGGGGGCCTAGAATCCATTGAATTAAAGGGCTAATCATATTAGAGGGCCTAGAATCCATTGAATTAAAGGGCTAATCATATTAGGGGGCCTAGAATCAGACTCATTCTGATACCATTTTGAAGGGGTTTTATGGCGGAAATCCGGTAACGCAGCGGAATAGTGGAAAATCAAAATTTTCCGATTTCAGGTTTGAGAGGTAAAAAATCTGAACCGTAAAATATGATTTGATTCAGTTTTTAGTAAAAACCGAACCAAACCGAACCGCGCCAGTACATCCAAAGGACCATTCATCTTGTCATAAAAAGAAATTGGGGAAATTATCAGTTTTGGGTATGTTTTTTTTTTAAAAATCAAAATTGGGTATCTAAAACTTTTCTTTCAATAAATGGCCAAACTCATAATTGTTGACGAAAACGTCCTCTCTCTCTCTCAGACTTAGAATTAGAAAAAAAAACAAAAACAGGAATTGAGACGAGTTTTTATGACACCATGAAATAAACTCATGTGATATTTTGAGACACCTTAAAATAGATTTTATCATATTTTGAAATAATTTAAAACACTTTAAAACAGATTTGAGAGACCTTACGAAATATTTTGAACGCAAAAATTTGCAGCAATTTGCCATCAAGGATTTACCGCTATTAGCCGCATAGATCAACGAGGACATGTTTAAAGGTTACAACAAAATCGAAGCCATCCGTGCAGAAGGTGTTTCAGCAAACCAATTGCTAGGTACCTAATTTCTAGAGCGACTTTTTAAGGATTTTTTGAAGGATATTATTATTATTATTATTATTATTATTATTATTTAATAAAAAATTCTGCCGTCAAACCATCATATCCAGGCTTAAGCGCAGTAGGTAAAACTCTCGACTGCCCCATACTCTTTCCAGAATCGCTCCACTGGATTTAAACACAAAACTTGGAGATCAGACCATGAACCTTATACCACCAAACCATGTTCATTCGGGACATTATTCGAAGTACTCTAGACCTATTAGAAATAACAAGAATTGTTAAATAAAAATTACAAAATAAGAAATAACCCTGGATAAATATCACTCGAAACTAACGACCTAATTTGAGATAACAACCATATTCCTTAAATTATCATAATCCATATACCTAATAAATGAAATAGAATTCAAATTACTAATAACAACTTAAAAATAAACCAGATCTGATCCTCATCACTCAATAATTGTAATTTCCTGCAGGGGAAAAGCATTTTTGGGATTATTATAGTATTATTGTACCCACCAGAAGGCAATTTTGGCAGCGATCTAATGCTGCATTCATATAGCATTAAAATTATGGGTATCCAAATTTGATAGAACAATTATTGGATAGCCTCAAAATGATAATTTCTCAATAAAATGTGAAGTAGTGAGTAGTAATTTAACAGTTATCATAGGTTTTATATAATTATAAAAGGATTATTATCATTTCACTAAATAATAAATAAGTATTAGAAATAGTGGGTATAATATTTTACTATTATATCTTTACAAAACTTTATATTTTAGTATTTTACTATTATATATTTACAAAAATTACATTATATTATTAGTAGTAAAATGTTACACATCAATGATGTTATAATGTTATTTTAAAAGGTAAAGTACTAATAGTAGAATGTAATTTTTATAAAAATGTAATAATAAAATATTATATTATAATATTTTTTGTACTTATTTATTATTTCTCAATTTCTAAAGTAATAAAATGATAATAACCAATTATAAAAATATATACGAACTATAAGAGTAAACCCGCTATACACTAAACACAAGAGGGTTATTCTATTTTCGACATAAAACTATTATTCTTATAAGTGTGTAGTATTCCATCAAGTGCAGTTGAAGGCAATTAAAACTGCTCTTATAAATTATCCAATAAAATTAAACCACTTAGATATTGGGTAAGGAAGTGCTACTACCCACTTCCTGTTATTTTGCCAACTCTCAGATAATGTAAAACGTGAGCCACATGCCACGTCTTACATTCTCCCACTTGACTCACGTGAGGTTACTTCATGGTTTAATAGATATAGTAAAACATAATGTGTATATTCTTAAATTAAGAGATATCAAAGATTAGTCAGATCGTTATATCATAATTAAGTATAGACCAATACGGGTCATGACAGTTATATATCATTAAATCGACATAGTTCCTTCCAAGTACCACGATACTAGTTTTCTACTTAATATGACCTATAAGTGGAAAATCTTGTAATGGTCCACAGTGATGTCTCTTTTAGAGAACTAATCCTATCAATGGATTCAAAACATTCATGTATATACAAATAGTAATGCTAACATGATATTCATAAATTTCATAAACAAACATAATTAAGCTCAAATTGTCATCTATACATCATCATCAATAAAATTTCCTAATAATGCACATCCTCTCAACATGTCCAATAAATGTCTTAGGAGGCAAGCCTTTAGTCATCGGATCTGCTATCATAAGATTGGTACTTATATGTTCAATTGACACTTTTCGTTTCTAAACTTCTTCTCTTACAGCAAGGTATTTCAATTCCATATGTTTAGCACTCTTGGAATATTTGTCATTTTTAGAGAATAAAACTGTTGCGGAATTATCACAATAAATTTTCAGTGGCGTGACAATACTATCGACTATTCCAAGTCCTGAAATAAAGTTCTGCAACCAATTCCCTTGAATTGTGACCTCAAAGCATGCCACAAATTCAGTTTCCATAGTAGATGCAGCGATGACAGATTGCTTCGCACACTTTTTATGATATTTCTCCTCCAACAAAAAGAAACAGATAACCAAATGTGGATTTTCTTGTATCTACATAGCCAGCAAAATCTAAATCTGAATATCCAATCACCTCGAGATAAACGGATAAAAGTGAGCAAATGATCTTTTGTCCCTTGCAGATACCTCAATATTTTCTTTACAGCCTTCCAGTGATCCATCCCTGGATTACTCTGTAATGAGTGGTATATAAATCACTATTTTCCACTCATTTGACCTAATATTTTGTATAGTTTCTTGGGTTTTATGAACATTTTGATGTGTTTTGTGTTGTTTTGCAGATAAATAAAGTTTGGGAAGTAATGGAATCAAATCATGGCCAAAACAGTAAAAAATGGACAAAAAAGACAAAATGATCATTTGGGCGTCACGACGCTCAGCACCTCTGCGTCGCGACCGCTAACATGCGCAGAGTATTTCTAAAATACGCCGGATACGTGTCAAAATCAGAGAAGTCTGCTATCATGCGCACTTGCTAACATGCGTCTGCCACGTGTCAACATCACAACAAATCCGCTAAAATACGCCATGCCACGTGTCATCATCATATACTGCCGACACTACGTGTGCCACGTGTCATCATCCGATTGGACCGCATCAACCGCGTGCCATGTGTCAGCCACGTGTCATCCACGTGTCTGACACATGTCAGCCACATCAACCGCATGTCGAGTCAACCTGCCACGTGTCAACTACATCACCATCCACGAATCACCTTTCATCACGTGTCAATATTTCATTAAACTTCATGCCACGTGTCAGCATTCCATTGGACCGACAGATTACGCGTGGCACGTCATCAAACATCTATGCAAACCGTGTCTGTCACGTTGCCACATCAGGCGTCGCGACGCGCAGACCTTTGCGCGTCGCGACGCATAGGCAGAAACTTTGCCTATAATTCAGCTTGATTTCATTTCATTTTTTTCATGCTTTCCTTAGGTTTCTATAAGGAATTTAGGGATTGCATATTGTTTGTATTTATTTTCAGTATTTTAATTATGTATTTTTATTTTTAGTAATAACAGTTTTAATATTTTTATTTTCTTTTATGTTTTGTAGTTAAATTTCGCTGGGGGAAGGGTGAAACATTTAATACGATTAACTAGGTCAATCTAACTTAATTATAATATATGAATTATAATATAATCGGACTAATTAATGGCAAACTATGATACCGCCTATATGGTCGGTTTAAATATAAATTACTTTAACGCCTATATGGCCGGTCTTTATGTGACATATGATTACCGCCTATATGGCTGGTGTAATTGGACTAAATTAGACTACCGCCTACATGGCTGGTTTTATATGTTTGGCATTATTAATTCCTGAGAAAGAAGAACTAATAGTAATTTATATATTATAATAAGTGAGATTCTTAGGTTTGAAATGTTAAATGTGGATCCTCTAACCCCCAATATTTTATTTTAGGGAAGTGATGAAACACAATATTAACATGCTTAATAATTGATTTAATTATATTATTGGTAATACTTTAGTTGTTTATTGGATCTTAAGCTTAATGATTCTTGTTGCCCGATCACCAATAAGATTGATATGGTAAACTTAAAATGAACTGGAAAAAAAAAGATTTTAGGTTTCAGCCTTAGATTCAATAGCTCACGATCTCCCTTAAGGATAGATAACCCTTAATAGATTTCCTTACAAGATAGACATATACCTGTCGGGCGTGGGTAATCATAATTGGAACTTGATCTTAATGAATTCAGGTAATCTGGTTAACATAGACATATGATTAATTGTGTTATTTGGGTGTTTCCATCTGACCATCGATGGAGGCTTATGCATATCTTCGTGTTTCAGGTTAGCAAACTGATTTATTACACATGTATAAGAGAATCAATTCATCATTAGAATAATATTGTGTGGAATCACAACTCTAGATATTTGTGTATTTTGTTTATTTTCCTTAGTTTTTTCTTTTGTGTATTTATTTATCAAATCCACATTCAACCAACCAATCAAGTAATCATTCTCTTCTCCCTTAATTAGATACTTGTAAATAAATAATATCAATAATTAATAACAACAGTAGAAATTAAGTTCTCGTGGGATCGATATTTTTATACTACTTGAGCGATATGTGCGCTTGCGTTATACATGTGTGATTTCACCGGTCAAGTTTTTGGTGCCGTTGCCGGGGGCTTATTTTTCTTGAGTTATTAATTTTAAAGCTATCTAATTTACTTGTATCTAATTTTCTTTATTTTTATCGATAATTTTTATTTCTTTATTTTATTTTCAAGTGGTTGAAAAGGGATCTTAGTTGGGTGATAAAAGAATTATGAGTTTTACGAGGTGAAGATACATCCCAAATCAGGGAGCAACAATCCGATTTTCTGAGGCCTGTTGTCCAGCCTAACAACTATCATTGGATGTCAGAGCCATTCAACACAACATTTGCTCAATAGAACGCAATAAGGAGATGTGAGATATGTGATGGTAACCACTCGAGCATTAATCATTACTACAATTCAGGGTGGCAGAATTATCATAATCCTTCAATGTATGAAGAACCATCATATTTTACTGATCTCTACTCTTCATCTTATCTACCATGCACCTACGATCTTCATCAAGAACCAAAACCATCAAAAGAAGATCAGGTGATTGACATGCTCAAAGATTGGTTCAAGAAACAAGATGAAAGTTGGATACAATAGCTGAAATATTTCAGAGTCAAATAGAAGACCAAGTAGCAACCTTACAAAGAATAACAGATCAAGCGAGACAATAAACAGAAAACCTGAATTACACATCTCAATGAACAAACGACACTGATGAAGCCTTCGAGTACCAGAGTTTCACAATGACACTTTAACATAGGAAGAGGCTAAGCAGTATCAAGAATCTGAGGTATCAGTTCAGGAACCCGAACCAGTAAAATCTCGATTTGATTTTTATTATTCATCGGACTCTGACAAGGATCAAGAAGCAGAGCTGTATGCACCAACAAAAATTGAGGATGAAACTATGTATCCTTAAAATGAAGATCTTGGAGCATGTTTTGCACTAATGTTTGAAGAAGAGCTACCCGAGCAGTCCATGCCAACCACAGAGGATGAAGACCTAAAATCAGACACATCTTTACATCCTCAGGTTGACACTTATGGAAAATGCATTTCACAAATGACAGATGAAGAGCTAAACGTGGAAATTCTGAAATATATCTGTGAAGAAAAGGTAGAGTAAGATGCAAAGCAAATGGATGAGCAAATGGCTGACCTTATTGAAGATCTCATGCATTCAGGAGAAACATCAATGTTTTGGGGAGTACAAATTAAAGATATCGCCCAGAAGCTTGACAAAATGGAACTCTCATTCAAAGTCAAGCATCATACGAGACCTCCTGATTTTCTTTCTTTCTTTTCAGGAACCACTGGAGCGACAAAGTTTAAAAAGGTTGCACAAGCACTGAATGAGACAAAATTCTTTTTGCCACTTTACCGTTGGAAGAGAACCTTCAAAAGCAACACTCATGGGATTGTCGTTAATCAAACATTCAAAACCACACTGAAACCTCCTTGACAAATGGATTTCAGACACGTCTGGTTGAAGACGAAAATTTAGCACTAGTAGGGAGGCAACCCATGTAATTTTTTATATTTTCTGTTTTCATATTTTGTGTATACATGTTGTAGTGATTTTAATTTTGTGTGTTATTTTTACAGGGAAAAATATAGACGGAGTATTTTAGGCAAAGCAAACCAATGAAAGCGGGATTTTCATGGAATAAAATTTGACAAAATCGTGAGGAAAAAAATACAATCCAGTAGAGACGGTGGAGTAAGGAGTCAACTTTTGATATGCATCTGGTGGATTTATGTTAGGGTTGGTGCTCCGAGCGCCAATTTTATTATGTATTTATATGTAAATACTAATGTAACGTTTTATTATGAATAAAATGAACAGTTTCTTTTACATAACTTCTTCTTTTATATGGTAAAGACGTAACCGACCTTAGAATGATTAGTTATGATACAGTTGCAAAGGCGTCGCAACTGACATTGAGTTGTATCATGACGTTGTCATTCTTAAACAGTTTCCGGTCAAGATTTACACTACTTGGTCAGTAAAGTAAACCCGTAGAGACTAGTACATGTCATATATTGAAATCTTGGATTCCGATGGTTTCTCATTGAACCATGAGTCTTGGAGACTCGTATAGACGTGTAGGTGTTTATAGCGGATAAACACTGAACGACTCATCGAAGATTCTTAATGGATGATACACCAACGTCAATAAGAATCTTCTCGGGTTGAGTGAGCATAGTGATTCTTTGACTTGAGATACCACTATGGATATATGAGTTATCCTCCACACTTAGATGGCAGTCATGTCACCGATCTATTTAGATCAGACCTCCGCATGTTCGTTGGGTGTGGAATGATGCTCAGGATATCATGTGTGTATCAAGATAGGATCCGTCAGCTCTGTGTACAGAGTATAGGTATTCAATATGGTATTAGCAATCTGTTAAATCCATGGGCCCGTGGTACACTGTAGAAATTAGTTCTAAGTGTTATTTGAGGGATTGCTAATAGAAACGTCGACGTGATTATATCTATAGAGATTTGACGTTTGTATCTATATCTCTGGATTAATCCGGATACCTGTGACGGAGGGATTATACGTATGTAGTGACCTGGACCTGTATGATTCAGTGAGTTTATCCGTGTTCGTCATAATTTACGGGTGGGTGAATTATGGACACGTAATTTGATTTCGTGACGGATATGCCTGAATCTAGAGAGTCTCACTAATGAAATTTACTCGTAGAGCACTAGGGCAACTGTTATGAATAATACTGATTATATATAACTCGTTTAATGGTTAAACGAAAAATACATGCAATCGGGACCTATCGGTCATTTCCAATATTGATGTGTATTTTATTTAATACTTGATTTTATTAAATACACATTAATAAAATATCAAATTGTGATATTTGACTTATATCATTAATATATGTATTTGATATATTTATTGTAAATAAAATACATATATTCAAGATATTTAAATTTATTAATTAATTATTTAATTGTTAAATAATTAAATTAATTTATAAAATAAATATCTTAAGTAATGATTTTAACTTTATTAAAGTTGGAAATGGCATGGTTTCATTGGAACACATTTTGATCTCTTTATTAAAGTCAAAGTGTTAACTTTATTAACAAATATGTGTGCCAATTGTTTTTGAACAAAATTAAAATAAATGTTATTTAATTAATTGTTACAAAAATCGGCAAGTTGGAAAGTGATACAAAAAATTGGTTTTGTTTCATTTTCAATCACTCACACAAGATCAACAAAAATTAGAAACAAAGAATTGAGAGCATTTTGGTGAAGAAAAGAAAAGAAAAGAAGGAAAAACAAAGGCAAAAATGCTTGATTTTGTAAGTTCTTTTCACATTTTTCTTACATGAAAAATATTTCAAAAATTCTTAGCTTCAATTGTGTTATTAAGAACATGCCTCTATTCTTTTAGTTTGTAATTAAAATTGTTGGATGCTTGTTGGATGTGTTTAAGCATGTAGAATTAATTTATTTGCTTATTAATGTAATTAAGCTTAATAAATTAATTAGAAAATTAAAGTTGCTATTCTAGAGTTAATTAGCCATTCATAATTAGCCTAGAATTGTTCTTGATTAATTTCATGATGGTGAGAATTAATTGGTGTGGTAATTTGAAGATTAAAGTATTGAATTTTAGTAATTTAGTGTAAATTGCCAATTTGAGTGATTGATGAAATTAGGGTTCCAAACCCACTCAAATTTTGGGGCTTTTCATATATAAGCTTTAATTTGATGTATATTTGATGCATGTAAAATTTTGGATTAATTGGATTTGATCTTGATATGTTTTGAATAAATTGGGCCAAATTGCAATTAACTAAAGTTTTGGGTTGTTTTATAAATTCCAGAAAAAACTGGGCTGTTGGCGCAATTCTGGAAAATATTCTGGTTTTGTTGCAAAACTTGTAAAATTATTTTTGGGTTAATTTGGAATTAACTAAATATGTAATTGACATATTTAAAACCAAAATAATTAATTTGCAAAAGTTTGGGGTAATTTTGTAATTAAAAGAAATATGATTTCTTGGGTTATATTTCATAATTTAAGTATTGGATAATTAAATAAATTAGTTTATTTAATTGTTCCAAGAAAAAAATTTTGAAATCGGAAAAATCATTTTTCCGCGTTCCGCTGCGCTAACCTTGTAATTCCCAATAAAACCCCAACAATTTATTCGTCGAAAGACTCGATTTTGTCGAGAAAAAAAAATCACGCATCACGATATGTAAAACCATGCGTGTCGCGACACGCTAACCTAAAACACGGAACCCTCAACTTAGGGCGCCGCGTCACGACGCATGAACAAACTGCGTGCCGCGACGCGAACTCGATTACAGGCCTTAAACTATTAGCCGTTTGTCATCCCCTTCATTTCTCATTTTCAATTTTCTTCATTTTCTCTCAAATCCCTTCTGAAATCCTACCTTCCAATCACCAAATCCTTCAACCAAGTTCACTAAAACCCATCAAATCACTTCCAAATCAAAACCTAATCTTTCATTTCATATTTCAGATTCAATTTTGAGAAAGAAAGCCCCACAAAAAATCACCTCTTCAACGCACCAATCGCCCAATCTGACATAAAGCACTCGGATCTGGAACTCAAGGTCGTGATTTGGGTATTTTCTTCTCTTAAATCTCCATTTTTTTAAGTTATTTTCGAAAAAGAAAAAAAGAAACAGTGCGTTAATCTTGTTTGTGGCTTTGGAATTTTGATTAATTTCGTAGAAATTGGGGCGAAGTGTGAAGGTGGTGAATTTTTGAAGTGTTAGTTTAGGTGAAATTTGGTAAACCATGATAATTTAGGGAAGTTCTGTCAAAATTATTGTAAAATTTAAAAATGGAAATGGCCACAAGAAGAACAAGAACCTCAACGGCAGCTGAACCGAGTTTCGATACAACAAAATTTGTATCGGCAGCCGCTGAACGACGATATGAAAAATGGATGGGATAAAAAGTTCCGATAATGGAGAGGGGTTTTGAGATTAACCCCGGATAATTCCCTGAGATTGATAGAGTCATCGCCATCAGGCACTGGCATAAGCTTTGCCAGCAGCCTCACCCTGCATGTGTACCAGTAGTGCGTGAGTTCTACGTCAATGCTTACGAGTATCAGGCGTATCAGGTGATACTACGAGGTCAATAGGTGACGTTCGATAGTATTAATATCAATAGATTTTATTGGTTGCCCGATATGGAGGCTGATGAATATTCGACAGCTAAGGATAATATAGACATGACTCATCTCACTGAGACACTTTGCATCCCCAATGTTGCATGGGAAATGAGTAGCAGCGGGGAATACTTGAAGATGAGTTCTAGGTATCTTAAGTCTGATGCTAGGGTTTGGTTTCATTTCTTTACCCGAACACTGCTGCCAGAGACCCATATTAAAAATATCACTAAGGAACGAATGATCCTGTTATATTGTCTGTTGAAGGGATATTCTATAGATATTGGTGGGCTGATATCAGCCAACATAGTTTTGGATGCACGTTCAACACAGACTGGCCTGCTATACAGCAGCTTAATTGCATCCTTATGCACGCGGGCCAGGGTACCTATGGACCCAAGAGAAGAGATGATGCAGCCCACCACTGCATTAACTGCTCGTATTATCCAATAACTCTGAGCAGAGAGACATGCCCATGCCGGATCATCCTCATCAACACATGTACCACCACAGCAACCTCGACCAGCGCAAAGACCATCACGATCTCGCTCCATAACACAACGAGTAGAGCGGTTGGAATCTTGGGTCGATTACATAGCTCAACTACTTCAGCAAATGGCACGTCATCAGGGATTGAGTGATGACCAGATTCCACCATATCCAGGCGACATCAGCGAGGAGGACGAGAAATCTGAGGACTGAAAACTCACGGTAACATTGTTTCTTTATTTTTATTTTGCTTTATTACGCATTGGGGACAATGTTAGGTTTAGGTTTGGGGGTGTGGGTTGTTTATGTTTAATGTTTTCTCCATCAAATTTTTTCTTTCTTTCTTTCCTGCATGTTTTTATTCTCTGCATATTGTGTGTTGGTTTTGCATGTTTTCATGTTTTTAATTATTGCATGTTTTATTTCAAAAAAATGAAAAAAAAAAATTAAACTAACCAAGCTACTACTTAGTAACCAGACTTCTTGCCTCATTAAGCAGAGAATGTTCGCGTCAAACGAGAAATCTTGAGTTAGTTTAATTAATAAAATATCTGAGATCTGAGTAATTAAGTACGTATGGGTGTCTTAACACCTAGTGCCCTAAAGCCAACTGGTTTGGGAGTCACTGGCCTAAAGCTCGCTACATGGATTGAAGATGTTATATATAAAAAAAAACATGTTCCTCACTTTCGCAGATTGTAGTAGACATAACAATTTTAGATACACAGGTTGGTTTGACCCATTAGCTACTGAGAATTGAGACGAAATCACCTAGTTGATAACTTAGAGTCGAAACTGTTTGCAGAATTATTCATACACACATTTAGAGTCTGATTTAGATATTTTGTTCAAAGGAAAAGATTTTAGATGAAGTATGCATTTTGAAGGTTCCTCTAACTTTGATGCTAGATATTCTTTGAGGACGTTGTTCATCTAACTATTATTTTGATTCTTTTCTTTTCTTTTCTCTTGTCTTTTTGCTTTTGTGTGCATTAGTTTTGCTTTTGTGTGCATTAGTTTGAGGTTTGTGGGTATCGTCATTGTAAGCTCTCACGAGACTACAACTCGTCCACTAGGGACACCTAGAGGGTTTAAAGGCTTGTGCATACGCTAAATGCAACTGTGATCCCTACGAAAGTGGCTTAGTTTAATTTTAGTTTAAAATGTTATTTTATTTTGTTGTTTTGCTCGAGGACTAGTAAAGTGTTAGGTTTGGGGGTGTGATGAGTGGTAAATATATCACTATTTCCCACTCATTTGACCTAATATTTTGTATAGTTTCTTGGGTTTTATAAACATTTTGATGTGTTTTGTGTTGTTTTGCAGATAAATAAAGTTTGGGAAGCAATAGAATCAAATCAGGGCTAAAACAGTAAAAAATGGACAAAAATGGCAAAATGGTCATTTGGGCGTCGCGACCGCTAACATGCGCAGAGTATTGCTAAAATGCGTCGGACACGTGTCAAAATCAGAGAAGTCTGTTATCATGCGTACTTGCTAACATGCGCCTGCCACATGTCAATATCACAGCAAATCCGCTAAAATACGCCATGCCACGTGTCATCATCACATACTGCCGACACTATACGTGCCACGTGTCATCATCTGATTGGACCCATCAACTGCGTGCCACACGTGTCAGCCACATCAGCCACATGTCGAGTTAACCTGCCACTTGTCAACCACATCACCATCCACGAATCACCTTTCGCCACGTGTCAATATTTCATTGCACCGAATAAACTGCGTGCCACGTGTCAGTATTCTATTGGGCCGATAGATTACACGTGGCACGTCATCAAACAGCTATGCAAACCGTGTCTGTCGCATTGCCACATCATGCGTCGCGACGCGCAGACATTTACGTGTCGTGACGCGCAGGCAGAAACTTTGCCTATAAATTCAGCTTGATTTCATTTCATTTTCTTCATGCTTTCCTTAGGTTTCTATAAGGAATTTAGGGATTGCATCTTGTTTGTATTTATTTTCAGTATTTTAATTATGTATTTTTATTTTTAGTAATAACAGTTTTAGTATTTTTATTTTCTTTTATGTTTTGTAGTTAAATTTCGCTGGGTGAAGGGTGAAACATTTAATACGATTAACTAGGTCAATCTCACTTAATTATAATATACGAATTATAATATAACCTGACTAAATAATGGTAAACTATGATACCGCCTATATGGTCGGTTTAAATATAAATTACTTTACCGCCTATATGGCCGGTCTTTATGTGACAGATGATTATCACCTATATGACTGGTGTAATTGGACTAAATTAGACTACCACCTACATGACTTGTTTTATATGTTTGACATTATTAATTCCTGAGAAAGCAGAACTAATAGTAATTTATATATTATAATAAGTGAGATTCCTATGTTTGAAATGTTAAATGTGGATCCTCTAACCCCCAACATTTTATTTTAGGGAAGTGATGAAAAATAATATTAACATGCTTAATAATTGATTTAATTATATTATTGGTAATACTTTAGTTGTTTATTGGATCTTAAGCTTAATGCTTCTTGTTGCCTGATCACCAATAAGATTGATATGGTAAACTTAAAATGAACTTGAAAAATAGATTTTAGGTTTCAGCATTAGATTCAATAGCTCACGATCTCCCTTAAGGATAAATAACCCTTAATAAATTTCTTTACAGGATAGACATATACTTATCGGGCGTGGGTAACCATAATTGGAACTTGATCTTATTGAATTCAGGTAATCTGGTTAACATAGACATATGATTAATTGGGTTATTTGGGTGTTTGCATCTGACCATCGACGGAGGCTTATGCATATCTTCGTGTTCCAGGTTAGCAAACTGATTTATTACACATGTATAAGAGAATCAATTCATCATTAGAATAATATTGTGTGGAATCACAACCCTAGATATTTATGTATTTTGTTTATTTTCCTTGTATTTTCTTTTGTGTATTTATTTATTTTATTTATTTATCAAATCCACATTCAACCAACCAATCAAGCAATCATTCTTTTCTCCCTTAATTAGATACCTGTAAATAAATAGTATCAATAATTAATAACAACAATAGAAATTAAGTTCTCGTTGGATCGATATTTTTATACTACTTGAGCGATACGTGCGCTTGCGTTATACGTGTGTGATTTCACTGGTCACTCTGATATCGGCCAAGCATTCCAACAACAAAACTGATGTCTATCCTAGTACAAATCCGAGCATGCATTAAGCTCCCAACAACTGATGCATAAGGGATATTTTTCATTTGTTGGTGTTCCATTTCATTTTCTAGACATTGCATGAGACTGAATTTGTCTCTTTTCTGAATTGGAACAACACTTGATGAGCACTTTTCCATTCTAAATCTTTCTATAATTTTATTGATATATGGTTTCTAAGACAACCCTAACAATCATTGCGATCTATCTCGGATTATTTCTATCTCAATCACATATGTTGCCTCTCCCATATCTTTCATTTCAAATTCTTAGAAAGATATTTCTTAGTGTCATGTAATAACCCAATATCGTTAGTAGCAAGCAAGATATCATAAACATACAGAACTAAAATTGTAAACTTACTCCCACTGACCTTTAGATAGATACACCGATCAACAGTGATTTCCTTAAATCCAAAGGAAATGATGGTATCATTAAACTTAAGATTCCATTGGCGGGAAGCTTGTTTGAGTCTGTATATTGATCTCTTAAGTTTACACACCATGTGTTCTTTTCCCTCAATGGAAAAACCCTCAGGTTGATCCATATAGACTTCTTCGTCTAAATTCCCATTTTAAAAAGGTAGTTTTCACATCCATTTGGTGCAACTATAAGTCATAATGAGCTACTAAATCCATGATAATTCTAAAAGAGTCTTTCTTAGAAACCGGTGAAAAATTCTCTTTGTAATCAATGCCATCTTTCTGAGTAAAATCATTTGCAACAAGTCTGGCCTTGTGTCGTTCGATATTGCCATTAGAGTCACGTTTGGTCTTGAAGACCCATTTACACACGATTCTTTTACATCCTTCGGGCAATTCAACAAGATCCCAGACTTCATTCTGTTTCATAGATTCTAATTCATCTTTCATAGCACCAATCTATTGAGTAGAATTGTCACTTCAAATGCCTTGTGAAAATAAAACTGGATCTACATCAATTTCTGAGTCAAATTCTGACTTTTGTAGATACACCATGTAGTCATCAGAAATAACATACTTTCTTGGTCTTTGAGACCTCATTAACGATATTCCTTGTGGTTCGTCTATATTTGGTTCATGAATATGAACTTCATTGTGGGTTTGTTGAACGTTCATTTGTTGTTCTTGCCTATTGTTTAACTGTTCAACAACAGGTGGGATAAAAACCTTATAAGAAGTTGAGGGCAATGAGGTTTGTGCCTTAACTTCTTGAATTTCCACATTTCGTGGTTCTAAACTCCCATTAACTTTATCATTCCCAATGAACCTAGCATTTCCAGATTCAACAATTCTTGTACCGTGGTTAGGACAATAAAATTTATACCCTTTCGAATTTTCTGGATAACCAATGAAGAAACCACTGGTTGTTCTTGAATCCAATTTATTTTCATGTGGATTATATATTCTTGCTTCTGTTTGGAAACCCCAAACATGTAGGTTCCTTAAACTAGGCTTCCTACCAGTCCAAAGTTCAAAAAGGTCTTAGGAACTGCTTTACTATGAACCCTGTTTAATAAGTATATAGCAGTTCTTAATGTATATATCCACAATGATGTTAGTAGAGATGAATTACTCATCATGCTCTTAACCATGTCCATTAAAATACGATTACGCCTTTCTGCTACACCATTTTATTCTGGTGTACCTGCCATAGTGTATTGAGCACATATGCCACATTTTTCTAGGAACTTACCAAATATGGTTTGGCATCGCCCTGTTTCACTATATTTTCCATAATATTCACGACATCGATCAGACTTAATAATTTTCACTTTCTGGTTCAATTGTCGTTCGACCTCATTGATAAACACCTCTAGGGCATTTATCAATTGAGATTTTTCATTCAGCAAATAAACATAACCATAACGTGAAAAATCGTCAATAAAGGTAATAGAATATTTTTCTACACTAAAAGATGGAGCATTAAAAGGTCCACAGATGTCGGTGTGTATAATTTCAAGAAGTTCTGTGCTTCTTGTGGCTTCTTTCTTCCTGTGTTTTGTCATTTTTTCTTTAATACAATCCACACAAAAACCAAGATCAGTAAATCTGGAAGGATTTCATTCTTTACCCAATTTTTCTTTGGAAATGTGACCCAGACGTTTATGCCACAAGTGAGCTGAACGCTCATTCACAAAACCACGTTTAGTTCCAACATTATGATGCAAGGTTAAAAGTATTTCAGCAAACAAATTGTCAAGATTCAATTTATATAAACTGTCACAAATAACACCAGAACCAATAAGATGGTTATGTTTAAATAAATTGAAACATTCATTTCCAAATTTAAAACAATATCATGATGAATCAAGTTTAGACAAAGAAATCAAATTGCGAGAAATAGAAGGTACATAAAGTGTTTGAAATAAATCCAAATAGTGTTCAGTATCTAAAATAAGTTTTTAAGTTCCAATAGCTTCAACTGAAGCTTTGACTCGATTTCCCATGAAGACAAATCTTTCATTTGGATTTATGGTTTGGATCATAAGGAATCCCTGCATTTTATTAGAAACATGAGTGGTACAACCAGAATCAATCCACCAAGTATTATAAGGAACTTCAGCTAAATTTGATTCGAAACATACAAAAGCACTTGGCTTGCCTTTTTTTTTTTTTCGAACCATGCCTTACGTTTCAGGCAGTCCTTCTGAAAATGTCCACGTTTTCCCCAAAAGTGACACTTCTCATTCTTGGTTCCTTCTTGTGAATTTGGGTTGATGGACCATTTGTCTTACTTGGGCCACTCTTACCCTTTCCATATATTTTTCCAGCTTTCTTTTCAACTCCTTGATTACTTACGAGATGAATAGAATGAGTTCCTTTACTCTTAAGTCTTGTTTCTTCCTGAACAAGCATACTGTGAAGTTCATTCACTTTCCATTTATCTTTCAAAGTGTTATAGTTCATTTGAAATGGACCATTTTCTTGAGGCAGTGAGTTATAATAAATTGCACGAGGAAGTTTTCATCCCCAGAGACTTAAGTCTTGCGACAATGTTAGACAAAATAAATATTAAAAATAGACGATGCTTGTGAATGAAGTGAAATTGGAACTGGTACTGCAAAATAAATATCATGCTCATACTTTAATGCTTTGAATAAAATTAAATATGCAATAAAGATTCAGAAAATCATTTAAATCAACAATAAATGTATATCGATGCTCTCCTTTGGGTGATATATTGACATACTATCAAACATAATTGATGTTAACTATAATATAATTTGGTAATTGTTAACTGTACTAATTCGAAGTATTTAATATATTTGGATAAATAAACAAATTTAATTAGATATTTAAATTACCAACATTATTATCCATTAGTTATAAAACAATTAATCAACCCTTGGGTTGACTCTGAAATATCTTATACTAATGAATTCAATAACCCATAAATATATGAACATAATCTCTCAATAAGCATCTAACTTTATGGGTTAAAATTAATATTGTATATTTAGAATTTATATATCTTTAATGATTTGACCACTTTGGTGATTAACAAATCATATATAATATAAATTCTAAATTATTTATTTTATAGTTTACAGACTTTATGTAAATGCTAAATAGTTCAATAATTATACCTAAATTGTAATAATGGAAAAATATAAAAAAACCAAACAAATCCTTTAATATTTCCTCTCCCTACGCCAACAATACATTAATTTCTCTTTTATTTAAATTTTAAATTACAAAATTTAACATCTTCAGGGGCTTAAACGATAAAAATCAAGCCAAACCCTAAGCATAATCATCCTTTTCTCTTTACTTGCCACCATTAACAGCAAATGAGGCCTGATTATTATTATTATTATTATTATTATTATTATTATTATTATTATTATTATTATTATTATTATTTTTAATTCAGGCTTCAAATTCTAGTAATACATGCCATCGTCAACTATAAACTAACATTATATATATACACACATAATTATCTATATAAATATTATTAATAATGGCATGAAATTATTCATCAATAACTATTAGAATACACCATATATACTGAAAATAAAAGACTAAAGCAATTATTGTTTCAGAAAATGATACACATACATCACTGACGATTTTAAAGTAATGTTCACATACATATTATGGAAAACCAACAAAAACTGGCAGTTATTGTTGACCATAAAAATTTAAATAAATCATCATTTTTATTAACATAATTCGGAAAAACATGAATTCTAAACACAGACACTGATACCACATAAGTTAATTACAAGAATTTAAACATAAAGATTTACAGGATCGATGAATTTCATGCTCATCACAAAAAATAAACGTACCTTGAGCCATGATGATTTGTAGTAGAAGAATAAACTCTGATTTCTCTAACTTAATTTTCTTGATGTATGTAATTGATGGAATAATACACACTTAGTATGGGAAGAGAGAGGACTGGTATTTTTAACGTGAACTCTTTAATAAATACATTTCTATCAAGTGTAGTTGAGGGCAGTTAAAACTGCTCTTATTAGTTATCCAATAAAACTAAACCACTTAGATATTGGGTAATGAAATGCAACTAACCACTTCCTGTTATTTTGCGAATGTAAAACATGAGCCGCATGGCACGTCTTACATTTTAGTTATAATCTCAACAGATGGAGCAAAAAATTATTGAGTGAGTTTTGTTGTAAATTCTTCAAATATTCAAATATTTTATGTTGGGTGGAGGAGGGACATGTCATTTGGATGGTACCCCTTAGGGACATGTCCTCCATTTGTGTAACATGGTCCTATGCTCAAGGGATGCATAGGAGGGGTGCAACCCTTTAGAGGGTTGCACTATAACCCAAAGGGTGTCCTTGAGGCACCCTTCCATGCTTATAAAAGGAAGCCATTTTGTTCCTTTAAAGATATACAAATGAAATCCGAATTTCTCCTACAAGTGAGAGTCTTAATTGCTTTCTTGAGTCTGAGAGTATTCCATCATATTCCAAGTTCAAGATCTTGTTAAGGTGTGCCCCTTGAACAAGAGGAATCCGGGTTATCCTGGGAGAACATTAGCTACAAATCCGTAGAGCACCGAGACAGGGCTGATAAGTTCTTAAGGACATAGATTTATCTCGACTCGGATCAAAGTTTTCATCAGGTTTTACTTATTCTCAAGTTTTAAGGTTTTCTAGGGTTTATGCATATTAGATCTATTTTTCTGGTTTGATTTGTTTGTTGCATGTTGATTTCTAGTTTAATGACACTATATGTACAACAATCTTAAGAACTTATCATTTCTAGTGTTGTTAGATAGTAATTCGCATGCTAGGTTAGAATATTTTCTGAAAAAATACAGACTGTGCATGAAAAAACCCGTAGGGCGTTCGAACGCCCGACGCACGCGAAGGCAAAAATCTGAAAATTCGTAAGAACGTTCGAACGCGTCTTCAAACGCAACTCGAACGCAAGCCTTATGCCTAAGAACGTTCGAACGCGTATTCAAACGCTAATCGAACGCAGACCTTCTGACTTAGTTCGTTCAAACGCATCCTAAACGCAACTCAAACACAAACTCTCTGGAATCATTCCGTTCGAATGCGTTCTCGAACGCTATACGAACGTGAACTCTCTGGAAACATTCTGTTCGAACGCGTTATCAAACGCTACACAAACGTGAACTCTCTGGAACACTTCGTTTGAACGCGTTATCAAACGCAACACGAACGTACACACACTGGACAGTCTCGTTCGAACGTAGATACGAACGCGACACTAACGAAATAGTGCTGGAATTGTTATAAACTGCAAAGACTTATATTAATATTAACTTAGTTAATCATATACTAAATCACTATAATCTTGGTAGTATAGATTTAAGTTATTATTAGGTTGTTCAATTATCACAAGCATACACTTAGTGATAAAGTTGAAAAATTTATTGTGTGTTGCATACTTGGTTGAGAATTAAAAGTGTAATTTTACACAAGTAATTCCATCCAATCTTGATTGACACTTACACATATATCTACACATATCGTATACAGTTTGTGCTATTGAATAAGTGTAATACTGAGTTTGAATTGCTAAAAGATCTCATTGAAAAAGAGTTTAAAGAATATTCTGTCAAAAAGGCGATAAGAGCCTAAGTGGTCAGGGATTTAAGTGGTTACTCCGGACCCCCCTCGTCCTCTGGGAATATTCATTTATTCATTTTTCTAAAGAATCTTTAGTTGAAATTCAAGGACTTGTGTTTATTGGAACCACCGTCTAATAGAACAACAAGTGGTAACTTAGTATATCACTTTGAACAAGATCATTTGTTGATCGTTGTGCAATTTATCTTTTGTAGACTTATTGACCTCGTTTGATTTTTCCAAGCGGAAACATCATAGTACCCGTCTCTCATGGAGAAAATCCGGAGAAGTTTGGTGGAGCAAACCTTAAACAGTGGCAGAGCAAAATGTTGTTCTACCTGACAACTCTGCAGTTGGCTAAGTACCTCAAAGATCCTCCAGGTCCTGTGGAGGGTGACTCAGAGGCAGCCAAGGAACTGCGAGAAGAGACATGGTCGTCTGGCGACTTACTATGCAAGAACTACCTTATGAGTGGTCTTGACAATACCTTGTACATTGTGTACTAAGGCATGTCTTCTGCGAAGATTCTCCGGGAATCTCTCGAGAAGAAATACAAAACCGAGGATGCCGGATAAACGAAATTTGTCGTGGGTAGAATGATGTCTCAGTTGGGTGAACTGCAGTTGATCATTCATGAAATACTGGATGTATGAATGAAACTCTGTGAGACATTTCAAGTTGCCACCATAATTGAAAAGTTGCCTCCATCATGGAAGGACTTCAGGAGCTATCTGAAACACAAAAAGAAGCAGATGAGCCTTGAAGACCTTGGAGTTCGATTGAGAATCGAACATGACAACATGATGTCCAAGGAGGCCAGCTACAAGACTATGAAGTCTAAGGCCAACATCATTGAGGGTGTAAAAGGTAGCAAGAAGAGAAACAGTGGAGCTGATTCTTCCCAAGTGAACAATTAGTTCAAGGGGAAGTGCTACAATTGTGAAAAGAGCGGTCATATGACAAAGGACTACAGAAACAAGAAGTCTCAGGACAATGGCAAGAAAAAATGAGCCTATGTCGCTGAAGATGAGTAGTTAACTGATGAGATTTCAGAAATGAACCTCTGCAGTACTCCTTCATGTAGTAGAAATATGTTGTCCCAAACGTGTACGATTTGAGTCAATTGGGCCAAGACCGGTGTATATTTCTCTGATGGATCAGATCTTAACCCTATCCATAAATCATCATTAACAAATATAATTTTTAATTGACCAAAAAAATTAATTTTGTATTTTAAATAATGAAAACGAAAATACAAAGAAGTTTCAGGAAAAAGAAAAAAGAAAACAAAAGAAGTTTCAAAACTTTTATTAAGGATCTGTTTGATATTGCAATTAAAAAGTATGGTGAACAAATGGTGATTTATAAATGGTGTTATATAATATTAATTTATACTACAAAAATAATTGTGGTGAGGTTTTCGAATATTTTGATGTTAAGAAAAAGTTAAAAAAATTTAATTTTTGTAAAATTTCAATTTTTTAAAAGAAATCGTTATTAGTAATCACACTTTCTTATCATTAATTAAATTCTTAATACTTATATTTTGACTAAAATATAATTTTATCACCTCAATAAAGTCAATCCACAAAACCAATATAGCGTAATTAAAAATAAAAATTTATTAAAAAACCATATCATCATTTATCATTAAAAAACCTACTTATTAACTTTATCAACATTTAGTCCATTATTTTAGATTTTATTCATCTTTAGTCCGTTTTTATACTAATAAGAGGATTTACCTTTTATTTTTCCTATTTTACCTTTATAAAGCAATATATATATATATATATTTCTAACTTCTTCTTTTTTTTTTTCCTTCTGAAAAAAAAAGTGTGCAAGATCAGATACATTTTAGCCTCTTATTTGCTCTTTGGGCACTGTGTTTACATATTTTTATTTTAAATACACACTAAATATTAATTATTCTTTGGTTTTTTTGTGTGCGGATGAAGCCAATTATAGTTACATTGTGACTGTGTCTAACCAAATAAACACTCAAACACACACCTAATTGCCAATCATTTTTTTGACCATCGGTAAAAAAACACAATCACAATATGACTGAGGTCACAAATGTGATTGTTTCAATATGCCTGAGGGTTATGAATGTGATTGAGGTTCGACAATATGACTGAGGTCACACTCAAGAGTGATAATCACATTATGACTTTAGGTAAAATATGTTTATGACTCAGTTGTTTATGTCTTAAGTAAATTATTATTGTGATTGTGGTCAATGTGACTAAGAGTCGGTAATGAAATTGAGGTAAATAATGTGATTGAAGTTAATCAATATAATTAAGGTATACATAATACAACTTTCAATCACCAATGTGACTGAGGTAAAAATGTGACTATAATGAAGGTCAGGGTGAAGTATGTACGACGCAACAACTTTGAGGCTAATTTCGACCTTATGTAATATTTCAAATTTTCGGAACAGATCTGGAAGGTTTTCGTATTGAAGTTTAGGTCTCGGAACCATATGATGTTGGAGAATAAGATTTTAAGCATTGAAAAATATGTTGGAATGTTTTAAAGTGAGATTTCATTGCATTAAAAATTTCATAACTCAAAATGATCGGTTACGCGTATTTTGGATATTTTTATATGAGTAAGTTTCGTTATTTTGGCTATAGAGATAGCATTCAAACTCCGATTGAACTTATTTTTAATCCGTTTGAAATGTATTTCAAAGAAGAACAACTTTTGTGTTGAATACTTTTAAAATTTTGCATCAGAAATACCTCAAAAATACGAATTCCCGAAATAGCCCAATGTGAGGGCTCTATTTGTAATTTCGCGGGGCTTTTTTGTAATTTTCAGAAAGTTTATTACAAAATAAGCTTACGTTTCTGAAAATTAAGAAAATGACAAAACTTGAAATACTCTCACTACCCGACCCTTCCCTTCACTCGAATGCAGGACGACACTAGCTGGTTCGCTAGGCCACCGTGCGTCACTAGGTGTTCAACGGCCGGCCTAAAGACAACAGAAAATGGAGAAACAGCGACGAAACGCACACATTACACTCATTTTGGTTCCAACTCATCGTTTCATTTCACGACGCAATCCACCCACCAAATCGAAGCTCGTGGGATGTACTACGAGCCTACGATGTCGGTTTTATCGAACAACGCTCAGTTTCACACAAAACAGAGTAAGAATGAAACATGAATAGTGATACTCCTTCGTTTGAGTGCTCTGATTCAAATTTCATTGATTTCTACAAGTTCGTGGGAGTGTTGGGAGTTCACCGGTACTCTCGGAATTCAGTAAGACATCTTAATTAAAACTCTATTATTTCAAGAAAAGTGTATTATGTTCGGACGCTTCTAGTAGATTCGTAGAGTTATGTTTTGATGTGTATTGAATGAATTGTGCTAGAATATATTGAATTTGTATAGTTGGTAGAATTCGAGAGAAATTGGAACTAATTAGATCGATCTGGCAAGTTAAGCGAGTTTCTGGTAAAATCTGATTTCACAAACGTTGATGTTTATATGAAAGTAATGATAGATATGGTTAATTATGATAGTATGATGATGATTAGATGGTTCTGGATAGTTTCGTAGGGTCCAGAATCCTTCTGTAGCATTTTCGAAAACTTTTTCAAAAGATTTCTCAAAAACGAGAATTCGAGAATTTAAGATAATTGGATATCTTAGAATGGTAAATTCTGATAAGTTATTAGTATTATAAAGATTTTGGAAAAAAAAATAAGAAAAATCTGAAAGATCTCGGATCCATTTGTAACATTTTCGGACTTTTATGGGGATTTTTGGGTTTTAAATCGGAAAATGAATATGATGTTAAGAGTAAAGAAACTAAAATTGTTGGAATCGGACTTGATTTGGATATTTCAGGAAAGTCCATTTGCTATAGTTAGTTGAGAATTCTGCATAATAACGGTTCTAATCATTTTTCCTCTAATTGTTTTGACAAATGGCTAGGATCATGAGTGTTCGAGTAGCTAGGTAAGTATTTCATGTGATGAATACCTT
Organism: Zanthoxylum bungeanum; assembly: GCA_019454045.1. Taxonomy (NCBI): domain Eukaryota; kingdom Viridiplantae; phylum Streptophyta; class Magnoliopsida; order Sapindales; family Rutaceae; genus Zanthoxylum; species Zanthoxylum bungeanum. Next base: position 186,260 of record SKCR01000031.1, read on the forward strand.
ATGTATTATTTTTTACTTGTTTTTATAAGAGATATGTGTGTGTGTGTGTGTGTGTGTGTATAGATATACCGGTATAACCTTCTTTAGAATAAGTATACGATATAATGTTATTATTTTATAATTTGTGAGTTATTTGTCACTGGATGATAGATTTCGTACGTGTTATGTGATGTAATGATTTGGTATCTCGATGTATGAGTTATTTTTCAATGGTTGGCAGATTTGATGTTTTATATGTGATGAGCTTGATATGTGTGTGGATGTTCTTGTTTGTTTGTTTTCCAGAATAAGTGATTTCAAAAGTTCATTTTGAAAAGTTTTATTTTCAAATAAAATATTTTAATTCCACTTTTGATATAATACGATATATTTTGGATAATACCCAGACATTAGACGCATGATATGCTCGTCTAGTTGGACGTCTGATACAGATTGATGATGATATTGGTTTTGGAATTTGATTTCGTTTACAGAGATTAGTTTCATGAGTCACTTCATTGTGAGATTCTATTTGGTTTATGTTTTGATTCAAAAAAAATACATAAATGTATTTAGAATACATATTTGTTTGTTGTATAACATGTGTTGTGGTTGGTTTTGATGTTAAAATTAGTTTTTAGGTGTATTGAAGTGATAGGAGAAAATTGGAAGTGTTTTGAATTGATTTGAAAGTAAATTTTCTCACTGCCAATATTTTTACACAAGGCGGCGTCGCGACTCTGATCTCTGACGTCACGACACTCAAATTTTAGAGCTTTTGGCATCGCGACGCTAACCCTTGGGCGTCGCGAATCCCAAGCCTGAGCGTCGCGACGCGCAGAGGCCTGATGCCCATTGTAGGAGTGAAGCGGGGTTTACCGCTATGCCTATGATGCTCGGTGACCACGACACTGTTGGGCTCGCAGCCCGTAGAGAGTATGAAGTACCCCGCGGGGGACTAAACCGGAGAATAAAAGAGTCGCCACCCAGTGTGAACTGGGAAACGTTTAAGATCGCATTCACCCCTTGCAAGGGAAGACCTCAATTCGTTGGGTTCGGAATGGTCTCTTACTTATGCCAGTATAATGGACGGGTTGACACAATGGTATAGCCAAGTCTTATACAGTTCATGCAAGAAAAGCGAATAAAGAATGTAGTAACACGCCCAATCAAAATAATAATCACAATAACGAGATTCCAAAAGCATATTAAATCAAGAAGTACGAGATACGATAACGAAAATTATACTAAACAATCAAAAGCGGGAAAAGCGTCAATAAATAAATAACAAACAAAAAAGAGGGGTTAATCACGCATGTATGATTCCCAAGTGGCACATGGAGTTGTATCCCAAGTACAGACCGCACTACCGTCCATTTAGATTCAGCTACGAAATTTACGGCTGGATTTCCATCTGATATACCGCAAGGGATAATAAATACATAATCATCAATGCAATGTAAACGGACAAAAAAAATATAACCATGCATATGCGTATAATTAGCAACACGAAAAACATAAACAAAATAAAAGGCGAAATATTAAAACAACAACAAAAACGAATAAATAGATAAAAAGATAAAAAGATAACACTAAATAAATAAAAAATAAATAACAAAATGCCAAAGAAAGAAAAGAATGTGACTAGAAATTTGACCGTCTTTGATGTAGGACTTCGCATACCCGGCTGGACGTATTTCACGTCCAGCCAGGCATGCAGTGTCCATAACTATAAAATAAATATGGTAAGGGTGCCCTCAGGTCTTACCTTTTAATTTGCTTTTTCGGAAGTGCGTTAGGTCATCGTCGGAAGGATCGTTGGTTCACTGTTTTTGCTTGCTGTTTCGCTGTTTCTGCTCACTGTTTTCTCTATTTCTGATCACTATTTTCTGGCTGTTTTTTCGATTTCTGCTCACTATTTTCTGGTTGTTTTTTTTTCGGTGGTTCAGGTTGTTTTTTTGGCTGCTATTTTTGGTTGTTTTGGCTGCTGTTTTTGGTTGTTTTGGCTGCTGTTTTTGGTTGTTTTGGCTATTATTTTTTGTTGTTTTTGGGCTGCTGTTTTGGTGCTGTTTTTGGGCTGCTGTTTTGGTGATTTTGGCTGCTGGTTTCTTTGTTTTTTCGATGACTGGTTGTTGTTTGGGTTTCACGATTTTTTGTTGTTGTTTTTCTAGCTGGTTTTGTGTATGTTTTTTCGTTGTTTGCTAGCTGATTTTGTGTCTGTTTTTTCATTATTTACTGGCTGGTTTCTTTGTTGTTTTTTTGGTGATGGAAGAAGAAAATGAGAGGAAATACTTCCCTAGGGTTGCCGTCCAAAGTAGAAGAAGAGAGAGTCTCCCTAGGGTTTTTTGTGTTGATCACGCCCAAAAGCCCTTTTTTTTTCTAGGGTTCTGTCAAGCCTCCTTTTATAATGATAAGGGATCTCCAAATCATGGAAATAAATCATGTAAATTTGGGAAATTTATTTTGGGAAAAAATCATATAAATTTAGTGAGGATGGGATCCCAAAATTTTGTTAAATTGGTAAGGATGGGATCTCAAATCTCATTAAATTGGAAAGTGTTGATGATGGAATTTTGGCATGTGGACTGCATGGGATTTTGGGCGTGTGGGGTCTTGGGCGTGCATGGTGGGTCATGGGCCACGTGGGTTGTATGAGTTGCATTGGCCGAGGCTAAAGTTTGAAGCAGAAACTTACTGAGCGAATCTGAGGCTGGCTAGTGAGTCCAAATTAAATGAGGTGCTAATTTTGGAGGTTTTCTATCCTTCCAGTATTCGTTTTTCGTAACTTCCGTAACTTTTCAGGTAGTGCCTCCATATGAGGCTCATCATTGGGCTTATGCAAAAATGAAGTGCCTACAGTCACCCCCACTTTGATGGGATTTGTGCAGTGTGACTGTGACAACCTTATCAAAGTCATGCATGTATTTTTACTTACCTGGTTCGTCGGCCGTTGCCGGAATTACCTATTGTTTCGCTGCTTTTGCTTGATGCTTCGATCTCTGGGATTTATTCCTGAACTAAGTTGATTTGATGGCAGGGTGCTTCGACCCCTGGGATTCATCCCTGCGAGATGCTTCGATCTCTATGATTTATTCCCAAACTGAGTTGATTTGATGGCGATGTGCTTCGACCCATGGGATTCATCCATGCGAGATGCTTTGATCTTTAAGATTTATTCTCGAATTGAGTTGATTTGATGGCGAGGTGCTTCGACCCCTGGGATTCATCCCTGCGAGATGCTTCGATCTCTATGATTTATTCCCAAACTGAGTTGAGTTGATGGCGAGGTGTTTCGACCCCTAGGCTTCATTCCCGAACCATGCTGGGTGTGAGATGCTTCGATCTCTGGGATTCATTCCCAAACTAAGTTGAGTTGATGGCGATGTGCTTCGACCTCTGAGATTTGTTCCCGAACCATATTGGGTGTGAGATGCTTCGATCTCTGGGATCTATTCCCGAACTGAGTCGAGTTGATGGCGAGGTACTTCGACCCCTGGGATTTATTCCCGAACCATGCTGGGTGTGAGATGTTTCGATCTATGTGGTTCATTCCTGAACCATTCCTTGTATGAGATGCTTCGATCTCTGAGATGCTTCGATATCTAGGGTTCATTCCCGAAACATTCCTAGTGTGAGATGCTTCGATCTCTGATCTCTGGGGTTCATTCCCGAACCATTCCTAGTGTGAGATGCTTCGATCTCTGGGGTTCATTCCCGAACCATTCCTAGTGTGAGATGCCTCGATCTCCGGGGAGTTTTTTTTTTCCTGTGATGATGAGGTGCTTCGACATCTGGGATTCATTCCCGAACTGAATGGGTCATGGCATTTTGGTCCATCCGCGTGATTCTTCAATCCACTGAGGAGTTTTTTCCATTATGATGAGGTGCTTCGACCCCTGGGATTCATTCCCAAACTCTTGATAATGTGGGCCTTGACCCTGGGTTATTCCGATAGGCCTTCCTTTTCCTTTTCTTTTTCTTTGTCTTATTGGCTTGATGTTATCCTTGGTTAGGCCTTCCTTGTGCTCTTTGGTGCCATTTGCCTATAAAAGTCTTTGGTCGCCCTATTGACCTGCTGACAGTTTCCTTCTACCAAATCTCCTCCGGTGATTGTTCAATTCTCTTTGGTTTCATGACTCAAGATCCCATTGTGTCCATTATTCGTGGTGTGGTAGACTGGTCATCCTTAGACCTGACTCAGCTTTCTGCTCTCTGCTACTGCACCGGGTCAAGCTGAATTACGCCTTTTTGAAAGCGGCCTCATCCTTTTGGGATACTGAAAATCATGTCTTCCGATTCCCAGATTTCGAAATATGCCATCTCTCTAAGGAGTCTGCTGCCATTCTCGGCTTGCATTTTTCTCTTACTATCCTTCTCGGATACTGAAAATCATGTCTTCCGATTCCCAAAGTCTTCATTTGATGTCCTGAGGATGCGAAAAAGATACTGCCTTGTGCTTTGTCCATTGAGTTGCAGGTCCTTTCTATCTTTTGCCTAAGCTGTCCTTTCAGATTTTCAACTTAGCGGATTGCTCTATCTTACCTGAGTAGCCTTTTCTGATTTTCAACTCAGCGAGCTAAATTTTTTTTTTCAGATCTGTCCTCATTCTCGAGGCTCTTTGCTTTTCCTCATTCCCGAGGTTGCTCTCCATTCTCAGAGTTCCTCTTCATTCCCAGAGTTCTTCGTCCTCATTCCCAAGGTTGCTCTATTTGTCTCCATTCTCGGAGTTATTCTCATTGATCTCCTGATCTTGGTCCAGCATGTAAGAAACAAAAGACGTGATTTGTAATTACTTGACTCTAATCTTTCCCGGTTAGCTGGGATTTATGCAATATATGAACATTTATTTCAATAAAGGCGTTTGCATTTCTTCTTAGTACATATGTAGGAAATAATGAACTGCATTACAAGGATACCTCTGTCGCTAACTGTTCCTCACAGATTTTACATTTAATCATTTTTCTTGCTCACTGATGCTCTATATTTTGCTTGGACTGTCCTTTACGAATTTTGAACCCAACGAGCCTTTTTTTATGCAAAGTATTGTTTCAGCCTGTCCATGTTGATGGGCTCGGTGAACTTGTTCCCTTCCAAATCTGACAGTCTCACTGCCTCATTCCCCATCACCTTTTTTACTAGGTATGGCCCTTCCCAATTGGGCCTGAACTTTCCCCTAGGGTCCATTATTAGTGGCTTTGACTGCTTGAGCACTAGATCACATTCTCTGATCTTGGTGGGATGCACCTTCTTGTTTAACGCCATGGCCAACCTTTTCTGGTATAGCTGCATGTGGTACAAGGCCTTTATCCTTTTTCTCACCCATTAATGCTAGTTGTTCGAACCTCTGCGAGGCCCATTCCTGCTCAGGCAATCCTGCCTCTACTAGTACCCGCATTGATTGTATCATCATCACCCCCAACGTTTTGGGTTCTATGGCCAAATACAACACCAAGGGTTTGCCCGGCCTTGGAGGTTTCAGGACTGGTGGTTTAACCAAGTATTCTTTGATTTTGTCAAAAGCTTTTTGAAATTGCCTATTCCACTCCACAGGCCGGTCCTTCCTCAATAGCTTGAAGATGGGCTCACATACTAATGTTAGCTTGGCAATGAATCGACTGATATATTGGATTTTCCCGAGAGAAACTCTAACTTCCTTCTCTGTCTCATGTGCGGGCATCTCGGTAATTGCCTTGATTTTTTTTGTAGGGTCCACTTCTATCCATTCCATTCCTACTGTATGCCCTAACAACTTTCCTGATGTTACCCCAAACACACACTTCTTGGGGTTGAGTCGGAGGTTGTACTTATCGACTCTTTGAAGGAATTTCTCAAGCATTTCCATATGTCCGGCCCTCATCTCTGATTTAACCATCATGTCATCCACGTATACCTCAATCTCTTTATACATCAAATCATGGAATAGTGTAGTGGTCATTCATTGATAAGTAGCTCTCGCATTCTTAAGTCCAAACGGCATCACCTTGTAACAATATGTACCCCACTCAGTAACGAATGAGTCTTATGCTTGTCTTATTCGGCCATGAAGATCTGGTTATATCCTGAGAATTCGTCTACGAACGAGTACATAGCAAATAAAGTCGCGCTATCAACCAACACGTCTTTATGGGGTAGGGGAAAATCATCATTTGGGCAAGCTTTATTGAGGTCCATCTAATCCACGCATATTCTGACTTTTCCATCCTTCTTCGGTATCGGCGCAATGTTGGCTAACCACTCGGGGTACGTCACCACCTCTAAGAACCCCACATTTATTTGCTTCTTGACTTCTTCCCTAACCTTTTCGGCCCATTTTGGCCTCATTCTTTTGAGCTTCTATTTTACCGGTCTCATATTCGGATAAGCAGGTATCATGTGTTGGGCAATACCTCTGTCCACTCCTGGCATGTCTTCATAGGACCAGGCGAATACTTTTGCATATTTTATTAATATTCTCTCTAATTCTTTCTGCTCATCAGAGGTAACCTCACTTGCAATTGAAATTTCCTTGGGGTTTTCACATGTACCAAGATTAAATGCATTTGTCTTTATTGAGTTAATGTCAAATATGCTCATGTCATGCGTGTTATGATGAAGACTAACAGGAAAAGATTCAAACAAGTAAGCAAAATCAATGTCTTTATGATTAATAAATGCAGGATTACAATTAAATAAGTCAGGAAAATAAACATCTTCCTAATTTGCAGTCTTGTCTTCTTCTGTCTTTTGCTTTCTTCGAGCGTCAGATTCTCCAACTGCAATAGTTCTTCTTCCCATTTATTTTCCTCTTTTGTAACCTCCTCTTTGTCACTGTTCGAGAAGTTTTCCCAGAATTCTCTCCTCTGCTCTGTTTCATCTTCACTATTGTTGTCTCATATCCCCATACATGAAGCTCGGTGGTTGAGAGTTTGGAGGACAAAGCTTTCGGGTAGGCCGGAGTTGATCATGTAGGTGGGTGGTGGAACAGAGTGGTAGTTGGGTAGATGGTTTCTGTGTGTGTTGGGTTGTTCAATCAGATTATCACGAGGTGTAAACTTGTCCCAGTTGAAAAAGGCCCAACAGGTTTACACTTTTGCGATAAGGTGGCTAAATAACTTCAAATGATATGGGGCCCAAACACAAGGTGGTCTATCACCATTTTGAAAACGTTTGGCCCAATCATCATAAGATACAAACTCGTCCCATTTTAAGTGGCCCAACAAGTTCGTATCATATGACGAGAGGTTCAAATGGATCGAAATGATAATAGGCCCAAACACAAGCATGTGGGTAGCTTCTATAGGACACATAACTATGGTTCATATGTGGGCTTACAAGGGTATGGATATAGGCTCTCATCGGCGAAGGGTTACTCACAACTAGGTCTCCTTACTCAAGGGTTCGAGCGACCAAGTGAGCACGCCTTTTTTATACCCTAGGGTACGTGCCAACGAGTGATAGTTATCACCACATAACGATCCGCTGCCTTGAGTGAAAGCGACTTCACGATACATGACGCCATCGGGGTAAGAGGGGTATGTAAAATATATGAGACTTGGGTAACCAAAGCCAAAGCCACGGACACTACAAGGCATTGTTTCGGGACCGATTCTCTATCCCAAGTGGAATCGCCACCTGTAGGAGTGAAGTGGGGTTTACCGTTATGCCTATGATGCTCGGCGACCACGACACTGTTGGGCTCGCAGCCAGTAGAGAGTACGGAATAGCCCACGGGGGACTAAATCGGAGAATAAATGAGTCGCCACCCAGTGTGAACTGGGAAAAGTTTAAGGCCTCACTTACCCCTCACAATGGAAGACCTCAAACCGTTGGGTTCGGAATGGTCCCTTACTTATGCCAGTATAATGGACGGGTTCACACAATGGTATAGCCAAGTCTTATGCAGTTCATGCAAGAAAGCGAATAAAGAATGTAGTAACACACCCAATCAAAATAATAATCACAATAACGAGATTCCAAAAGCATATTAAATCAAGAAGTACGAGATGCGATAATGAAAATTATACTAAACAATCAAAAGCGGGAAAAACATCAATAAATAAATAGCAAACAAAAAGAGGGGTTAATCACGCATGTATGAGTGTTTCCTAAGTGGCGCGTGGAGTTATATCCCAACTACAGACCGCACTACCGTCCATTCGGATTCGGCTACGGAATTTATGGCTGGGTTTCCATCTGATATACCGCAAGGGATAATAATATACATAATCATCAATACAATGTAAACGGACATAAAAAATATAACCATGCATATGCGTATAATTAGTAACATGAAAAACATAAACAAAATAAAAGGCGAAATAATAAAACAACAATAAAAATGAATAAATAGATAAAAAGATAACACTAAATAGATAAAAAAAATAACAAAATGCCAAAGAAAGGAAATATTGTGACCAGAAATTTGGTCGTCTTTGATGTAGGACTTCGCATACCCGGCTGGACGTATTTCACGTCCAGCCAGGCATGCAGCATCCAAAACTATAAAATAAATATGGTAAGGGTGCCCTCAGGTCTTACCTTTTAAGTTGCTTTCTCGGAAGTGCGTTAGGTCGTCGCTGGAAGGATCGTTGGTTCGCTGTTTCTACTCACTGTTTTCTTGGTTTCTTCTCACTATTTTCTGGTTGTTTTTTTCAGTTTCTACTCACTGTTTTATGGTTGTTGTTTTTTTGGTGGTTTAGGTTGTTTTTTTGCTGCTGTTTTTGGTTGTTTTGGCTGCTATTTTTGAATGTTTTGGCTGTTGTTTTTGATTGTTTTGGCTGTTATTTTTGGTTGTTTTTTTGCTGTTGTTTTGGTGCTGTTTTTGGGCTGCTGTTTTGGTGATTTTGGCTGCTAGTTTCTTTGTTGTTTCGATGGCTGGTTGTTGTTTGGGTTTCACAATTTTTGGTGCTGTTTTGGTTGCTGTTTTACTGGCTGGTTTTGTGTCTGTTTTTTTATTGTTTGCTGGCTAGTTTTGTGTCTGTTTTTTCGTTGTTTGATGGCTGGTTTCTTGTTGTTTTTTTGGTGATGGAAGAAGAAAAAAAGAGGAAAGACTTCCCTAGGGTGTTTGGGCCAAAATTGACTCTAAGGGCAAAAACGACATTACACCACAAGACTAGAAGCCCATCTGCAAACTGGGCCCGCATACGAAGATATTATACAAAAGTCCAGGCCTGTTGAACATAAAGAAGATCAACGGGCGCCAGTTACAAAATTGAAGAAAGAATCTGCATTCATAAATACTACCATGAAGTCGACGGTTTCAGGGAGAAGACAAGATCAACAGTTACCGAGTATGGACATCCGA